>LOJH01006989.1:14624-31267 GCA_001685095.1 Ellobius talpinus | reverse complement strand
CCAACATGCATGTGTGGCACTGGTGAAGACACAGGCCCAACATGCATGTGTGGCACTGGTAAAGACACAGGGACAGCTACACAGTCACACTGTCCCAACAACACTGCACCTGGCAATGAGCAGAGAGGTCATGCTCTCCTCCCCTCCTCTCTCCTCCTGTCTCCTCCCCTCTCCTTCTCTCCCCTCCTGTCTCTTCCCCTCTCTTTCCCTCCCCCCTCCCTTCCTTGCTGTCAGCAGACAGAGGCAGTAATAAGTAGACAAATGGCTCTGGTGACAGAGAAAGACCTAGTTGTCACAACCCCATGAAGCCCTAGTAATCTCTGACACTTGGACATTCAGTTGTCTCTCTAAGGGCACGTTCAACATTCCTACCCCCCACCACACAAACACACAACACCTACCCTGCCACGGATGGAAAGCAGCGTCAAGTGAAGAACAGCAACGACACTGGTGTCTGGGAACAAAGACCTCAGACCATATGAAGACTAAATAAAAAGGGTTACCCACAAGATGAGAGCAGTAGCTGCCAAGTCACAAGTCCTTAAGAGTCTAGAATGTACTGTGTGTGGTGTGTGGATAGAACCCAGGCCTCACACGAGCTTAGCACGTGCTCTACCACGGAGCCACACTCCTAGCCCTAGAATTCAACTTTAAAAACTTGTGGGCCTCAACAAAGAAAACCAAACTGAAAGAGAGAGGAAACAAAACAAAACAAAAGCCCAAGGACCTAAACAAATACTTCCTCAGAGAAATACAAAGTGCCAGTGTCATTAGTCATTACAAAAATCTCAACCCAAAACCACAAGATAACTGTTCACACCCACAGAGGGCAGCTACAATTTAAAAGAGAAAAACAGAAGAGACAAGGAAGCAAAGCAGAGGATGGGGAGAAACCGGGACATTGCTGCCAGGACATAACAAGACAAAGACACAGTAGCGAGTGATCCTACAGGAACCCAGTTACATGAGGACCCCCACGGACCCCCCCCCGCTTATTTAGGAGGAGGGAAGAAAGGAGAGAGAAAGGGAGAGAGGGAAGCAGGGAGGGAGAGAGGGAAGCAGGGAGGGAGGGAGGAAAGGAGAAATCAAATAAATGTTGAAATAAAACTGTGGCTATGCTTAGCCACAAAAGCCAGCAGGTAAGAATAACCAAAGTGCCAGCTGATGTGGGAGTTGACAAACCATAGCCAATCATCCAGACAGGCAGGGGTGTTGCTACTTAAAGTGACAGAATATTCTGGAAGTGATTTTTATGAAATAATAAAATTAACTAGCAACCCATGGTGGCACGACACGGTAAATGGTTGGTGGGAATCACACACTTCAAAGCGAATGGGTTACTACTGCGGTTTTCTGAATTTTATGCTCTGCGCCATCTGCAAAACTCTTGTATATTTTTATTTTATGTGTGTGTGTAGGGGGGCACATGTGTGTGAACAGACAAGGAGAGGCCAGAGATCCACTTTGAGGGCCGTTCCTCAGGAGCCATCCACCTCGTTGTTTGAGACAGGATCTCTCAGTCCCTGGAGCTCACCAAGTAAGCTCCGCTGGCCGACCAAGGAGTCCTGGGGATCCGCCTGTCTCCATCCCCACAGTGCTGGTGCTACAAATGCACACCACGACGTTCGGCTTTTTGACGTTGGCTCTAGGGTTCAAACTTGGGTCCTAATGCTTGCAAGACAAACACTTTACTAATTAAGCCACCTCCCCAGCCCTGTACCAATCTCTTTAAAAGGCGGTTACATCCATATTGACAGAGGCCATCTCCCACCCACATGACTTCAGGCTCCTTACACCAGCTCACATTCCAATCCCCTTCTCTGTAAGGAACCACAAAGCGTGGAGAGAAACACATCTTTGGGTGTTTATTTCTAGCTTTCTTGTTGTCACATGCCCGGTGGGATATGACGACAGACATTCATTAAGCTCAGCCCATGGGTTCTCACAGACACAGCCTGCAGTGAGGATGGAACTCCAGTTGAGATACCGGCCCCCTTCTAACACTCTCCCTCACGGCTCAGCTCGTTTCAGAATTCTAGAACCTCTCCTTGCCTCTTCTAGCATGCACGGAAATGGAGTACTGCATCTTCAGTGATGAACTGAACTGGTAAGAAGCCCCCATCTGTTTCAGTGAGCCATTCATGAAGCCACCAAGTAAGTTATTATTATTCTGTATCTCCTGGGTTCTCACGTGATGACTTGGTCCCCTATGGCATTCAGAAGGTAACTGCGCTGGCTAGATTTATGTCAACTTGACGCAGGCTAGAGTCATCTGAGAGGAGGGAACCTCAATTAGAAAATGCTTCCATAAGATCAGGCTGTACGCAAATCTGTAGGGCATTTTCTTAATTAGTGATTGATGGGAGAGGGCCCAGCCCATGGTGGATGGTGCCAACCCAGGCTGGTGGTCCTGGATTGATCTGGGAGGTCCTTCTGTCTATGTGTCACTTTTATTGGTTAATGAATAAAGAAACTGGCTTGGCCTGATAGAGCAGAGTAGAGCTAGGCAGGGAAAACTAAACTGAATGCTGGGAGAAAGAAGGTGGAGTCAGGAGAAGCCATGTAGCCCTGCTGGAGACAGACATGGGAACTTTACCCTGTAAGCCACAGCCTCGTGACAATACACAGATTAATGGAGATGGCTCAGTTTAAGACATGAGTTAGCCAGAAATATGCTTAAGATATTGGCCAAACAGTATTGCAAATAATATNAAACTGAATGCTGGGAGAAAGAAGGTGGAGTCAGGAGAAGCCATGTAGCCCTGCTGGAGACAGACATGGGAACTTTACCCTGTAAGCCACAGCCTCGTGACAATACACAGATTAATGGAGATGGCTCAGTTTAAGACATGAGTTAGCCAGAAATATGCTTAAGATATTGGCCAAACAGTATTGCAAATAATATGGCTTCTGTGTGGTTACTGCAGGGCTGAGCAGCCAGGAACAAACAGCCTCCATACACCACTGGGTTCTATAAGAAAGCAGGCTCAGCAAGCCACGGGGAGCAAACCAGTAAACAGCACCCCTCCACGGCCTCGGCATCAGCTCCTGCCTCCAGGTCCCTGCCCTATTTGGTTCCTGTCTTATTTGTTTTTGACATTGAACTATGATATGGAACTGTGAGTGAAATGAACCCTCTCCTCCACAAGTTGCTTTGGTCGTGGTGTTTCGTCATAGCAACAGTGACCCTAAGACAGTAGCTAAACTGAGAAAAAAAATTTTTTTACACTTGCCTTTTACTGAGATGTAATTCACATGCATACAATCCTCCCTCTTAAAGTGTGCACCTTGGAAGCCCTGAGTGTGTCACAGAGCACATCCTCCCTGTGTAAGGCTGCTCACCACCTGAGGAAGGAGCCCGTTGCCACCAGCGTCGCCCTCTACCTCAGGATGAAATCCACACTTCTACGTTGTTTCAGTGGATTTGCTAGTGCTACAGCCATTTCACATCAATGGACAATATGTGGTCTTTGTACCAAACTTCTGGAAAAGTACTGTGTTTCTAGGCTCTGTCACATCGTGGCCTATCTAGGGCTTCGCCACATTGGCAGCCATAGTCACCACAGCACAGGACAAAGAGTAGATTTAGGCCAAAGCACCACGGTCAAAAGTTCCCACAAACCAGGGGGGTTCAGTTATGGTCCAGAGGTAAGGCATTTGCCATCAAATCCAGGGAATGTGGGATGAGTCATCTGGCCTCTCGGAGCCACGGTTTTCCCACCTGTAAGTGAAGTGGCTGGCCATCAGGCAACTTAGTGCCTTAGTTACTTTTCTATTGCTGTGAGAAGATACCATGACCAAAGCGACTTATCAGAGGGCTAGAGTCCTTAACCATCATGGTGGGGAACATAGCGACAGGCAGCAGACATGGTGCTGGAGCAATAACCAAGAGCTCACAACTGGATCAAGTGGGAAGCAGAGGGAGACACCGGGAATGGTGTGAGCCTTTTGAAACTTTGAACCCCTTCCCCAGTGACATGCCTCCTCCAACAAAGCCACGACTCCTAATCCTTCCAAACAGTTCCACCAACTGGAGACCAAGTGTTGAAATATATGAGCCTGGGGGTGGAGGCATTCTCATTCAAACCACCACTCTGAGTTTCTTTCCAACCCTACAGTTTCTGTGGTTTAATGTAGGTAGACTGGACTGAGTCCCGTACCTCTCTCCACGCAGGAAACACCACTGCATCCATTGCACTCAAAGTCGGGGGAAGAGCTATTACAGCAAAAACAAGATAAAGCAAAACCATGATCTAGCCAGATGCTGTAGCATTTGCCTGTGATCTTAGCTGCTTAGAAAGACAAGGCAGGAAGACCATAATGTCAAAGCCAGCCTGGAATCCACAGCATGACTCAATCTCAAAGGATTTGTTCCTGTGGGCTAACTCTGCCACTTGTTTTCCACTTCACATATATTAAAGTCCTCACAGAGAAAGGCTGACAAGTTCACACATCTTCTATCACAAACACCCAACAAGGGTCAGTACTCCCGGACAAACTTCCTACCTGAGAGTGACAGCCCTGTCTCATTCCTGAAGAGTGTCCAGTCTGCCAGATCAGGACCATACCCCTGCCTCATGTGACATCTATGAATTGTTCTTCCCGCTCAGTGCCATCTGCCCCTTGCCAGACCCTTGACATGGCTTGATGCGCAACACCCAGCTCCCAGCATCCTGCATCCCACCTCACAGATGATGCCCAACATCCAGCTCCCAGCATCCTGCATCCCACCTCACAGATGATGCCCAACATCCAGCTCCCAGCATCCTGCATCCCACCTCACAGATGACACCCAACACCCAGCTCCCAGCATCCTGAATCCCACCTCACAGATGACACCCAACACCCAGCTCCCAGCATCCTGTATCCCATCTCACAGATGATGTCCAACACCCAGCTCCCAGCATCCTGCATCCCATCTCACAGATGATGCCCAACACCCAGCTCCCAGCATCCTGCATCCCACCTCACAGATGATGCCCAACACCCAGCTCCCAGCATCCTGCATCCTACCTCACAGACTCTCCTTCATTTCTATATAATGACTCCCACCCAGAATATCCAGGTCCCTAGATAGGAAGAATTGCTGCTTCCCAATAAACCAACACCCCACATCCTCGGCTCGTTCTCATTGTCCTAGTATGTGTACAGCACACTGACTTAGGGGAGTGCTCATCACCCTCACGGGTGTCTCCTCTCCCTCCTCAAAGGCAGGCAAGAGTCTCTGCTGCCTCCAGCCAAGCTCTACTCCCAGTCAACAAGGAAGCCCCAACCAGTGCGTGCCCGCCTATGCCCAGGCGGATGCACGTTTTTCCCCTAGACAATCCTGCACACATTCCCCTCGACAGCCCATACACCTCTAGACACACCCTTCCCTCTTGCTGATACCTCCAGCCACTACATCCCTGGGTGTGAGTCCTCTCCCTCATCGGGCTTCACTGGGCATCCACCAGACCCAGAACCACCTTGGTCCCTGAGTTCCCTCAGCAAGTTGTCATGGTCACCCGTCTCAGGCCTCACAACTCCTGCACAGAGTAGTTGGATCTCTGGTATCACTTCCTTAGACCAAGCATTTCTCACCAAACCGCTGCCTGAGCATCTCCAGAGCCAAGCTGTAACTGCTGAAGGGTCAGAGTCCTGAATGACCTTTGACTTGTCCCTTTGCCTGCTTCAGCTACCTGAGTAAGAAAGTCCTCTGATCCGGTTAGCAGATCAGTCCTCAGCGACCCACTAGCTGAGCGATGGAAAGGACACCAGCGCTATAACCGACCTGCCTCCCCATCCCATGCCTAGCTTCGGGAAGCAGATCCAAACAGGACAACGTCACTGCGCCACCACAGCCCTACGGCAGCCTGTCCTGGATGTTCACATGCAAGCAAGCTTCACTTGACTAAAAGACTGTTTCAAGTTCCCAAAATGATTTTTTAACACTCTGAAGGAAAACTGCCATGTTTCTGCATGGGCACCTGCATTAGAAAGCCCCTGGGCTCTTACGCTTGAGGCCAGATTCACACCCCTGAGCACTGTTTCTTTTTAACTTGTTAAACTAAGGAAGGCACTGAAGAGTCAGAAGCCTTGCGTACACCAGAACTCTGGTTTAACCTCCCTACTCAGATCCCCACCCCCATGAGTGTGGTATGTGTATGTGTGTGCACGTACACGTATACACACACACACACACACATGCGTGTGGAAGCTCAAGGTCAGCCTCAAGTGCTGCTCCTCAGGAGCCATCATTGGGCCTGGGGGCTCCCTGATTAGGCTAGAGAGGCTGACTGGTGGTCTCTGGAGATCTACTTGTCTCTGCCTCCCCAGAGCTGGAATTAGAAGCACAAGCCACTGTGCTCACCTTTGAACGTGGCCCTGGGGACCGAAGTTGGGTCCTCATACTTATATGGCAAGTGTTTTGTCTCCCTAGCTTCCATCCTGCTCTTGTTGACAGAGAGTCTCAGGTATCCCAGGATGCTTGCAACCGGCTCTGTGGCTGGGGGTGACCTTGCACCTGATGCTCCTGCCTCTACCTCTCGGAGCACAGGTTACAGTTAGGAGCCACCACACTTGGTCTATGTAACGCTAGGGGGTAGAACACGGGGCTTCAAATATGCCAGCAATGCCCTCTACCAACCCCAGACTATCTTCTCTGGAGGACTGAAGGCCAGCCCAGGATCAGGCTTCCTTCTGGCCCTGCCCCTTCAGTCCCTTGGAGGGGGCCTCCATAGTAGAACAGTTCATGGCTTCTGTTTCCTATCATAAGTAAGTTTTCAATAATAAACACTGATCATTCGAACCTCTGGTGTGTCATTTCTAGAAACTATTCAGAACATTAATTCATTTCTACAGGGCCTCTTAAACACGCATCCTTTAAGGACTGAGAGGAAACTGCGAGCTGTCACTACAGCCAGTGTGAGGGAGAAAAGGAGTGACTTGGAGCCAGCACTTGCTTTTCTGCAAAATTTTGGCTTGGCAGACTCTAGTCCCCGTGCCAGCTCTAAGACAGATTAAGCGAGGAAGTGTCACCTTGTTCTCTGATACGATCTGGCCTCTGGCAAACAGGTGGGGGCCAGCACTGTCCAGTATTCATTATTCCTGTGATGGAGCTGACCTGTAAACACGGCCCTTCAGAGGCCTCACTTCACCCAGTGGCCTGAAAGCCAGGCTCCGGAGAGCTCCCAGGCAAAGGGCTCCTCACCGGCAGCGGCCTCTGTGCTGCTTGGCTCAGTCTTTGAACACCAATCCATATGACTGATCAAGTGAGCCCAGTGGTGACCACGGACGACATATCCAGGTGTCTTTGCAGCTGGAACCCCATGAGTTCTCACTGGGATCATTCTCAAATCCCCAGGGGCCCCTCTTCTCAGGAAGGTCCAAAGCACCATGGTACACAGATGGTACACAGAGCCATCACCCTGGGGTTCTGTGGCACAGAGAGCCATCACCCTGGGGTTCTGGGTGGTACACAAAGCCATCACCCTGGGGTTCTGGGTGGTACACAAAGCCATCACCCTGGGGTTCTGGGGTAAGATGAGAACTTATTCACAGTGGCTGCCAATTGGGGCAGAGAGGGGATTTTACGGTCTTTCTAGGAAGCTGAAGCTAGAGGGAGGACACAGGGCCACTCTTCTGTAAGAGCCATTGTTTTGAGTTTTGTTGTTGCTGCTGTTTTATTCTTTTATCAGACAATACATTCCCAACCGCAGCCTCTCCTCCTTCCTCATCCCCTCACTGCTTCCCCCTCCCCCAGATCGATTGCTGCTCCACTTCCCTTCAGAAAACAGCAGGCCTCCCAGTGGTTCCAACTGAACACATCATAACAAGATGGAGTAAGACTAAGCATAAACCCTCATACCAAGGTTGGACAACCTGGTAGGAATAAAAAGGACCCAAGTGTAGGGAGGAGTCAGAGACACCCCCACTCCCACTATTACGAGTCCCAAAGACACCCCAAGCTTAACAACCATAGCGCATATGCAGAGGACTTAGCGCAGACCCATGTGGGTTCCATGATTCGGAAGACCCACTGTTTCAATGGGGTATCTGAGATTAGGGTACATGGGCTAAGGCCCGTTCAAGTGGAACACACATGCGAAATCCAATCTCTGTTCACCAGCAAGATTGTTAACAGGCAATACATGAAGAAAGAAAACCCAAGTCTAATTTTACTGCTTCCTCCTACTCTGAAACCTTCACCAAGAATACAGAAGGGGTGGGGCTGGTTTGTGGTTCTCCACAAGGGACAGAGCACTGAGACAGGTCCCACTCTGTAATCATTCTGGGTACACTGGCTGCACTCACTCTGTACCATGCTGACGGCTGGGTCAAGCGAGGAAGCCCATGGCTGCTGAACGGATGCCATAGACCCATGGCACAAATGCAATAAAGTTGTTTGTTTTGTCTATTTGTTTGTTGTGAGATAGGGTCTAGCTATATATCATTGACTGGCCTGGAACTCACCATATAGACCAGGCTGGCCTCGAACTCACAGACATCCATCTGCCTCTGCCTCCTGAGTGCTGGGATTAAAGGTATGTGCCGCCAAGCCCAGCCTACTTTTAATGGAGTTTTACTACACTATACTGAACTACCTCCCCACCCTTCTACTATATTGAAAAAGCTATCCTATGGCCCTAGCTGGGGATTGACCATAATCCATGTTAAGGCCTGCGACTATTCACATGGCTTGGCTGAAGACAGCGTATGATCCGTCCACCTGGCTTTTACGCTAACTGCTCTGCTCATCTCTCCAGCGGCTCCTACCACACAGCTGTGCTGGAGGCCACTGTGACCACAGACCTGCCAATTCTGCAGAGAAATATCACTAACTGGTCTCCAAAACCCTTACACACATCACGACACATGCTAGGCATACAGGAGCTCACATACAGATACAAAGGAGCCCTGAGGCAGACAGAGTTCATGTGCTCACTACCTTGAGCCCTGATGCCGCTTTGGTGTCAGCCACTGCGGGTTAGGGTCTATTTCAATCTGCAGCAACTAACATCTTGCCATACAGACAGGCTTATATGCAGTCCTCTCAGCAGCCATGGGGACTGGTCCCAGTATCCCCAAACATGGATGCTCAAGGCCCTTATAGAAAATGGTGCAGTATTTCCATGTAGCCTGTTCATCTGTATTTTAAATCTCTCTGGGTGACTTACTGTATTAGCCATATGTGTGCTATGTAAGTACTGTCTGTGGAATAACGAGACAAAAGACTGTGTGTGCTCAGTAGAGGTATTTTTTTCACAGATTTTTTATTCCCAGCTGCTAGATTCCTGAGTCACGGTGTGGCTTTCTGGTTTGCTCCCTGGTAATAAACTTTCCCATGTTTCTGGGGCTGTTCAGGACGCTGATGGCTTTACCAATTTTGCTGTTGTTTCATTTTTCTCACGATGTAAGCTTTAATCATATAGAATTTACGTTTTATGTAGTGTGAGCCAGAATGCTATTTCTTTTAAGGTGAGTAGGTAATGAAACCACCCCACTTATTAAACCCACCCCACTCTCTGGGGGAATCAAAATGCCTCCTTCGCCGTCACCTTGGCGCTGAACCCACTATGATCTTTTCCTGCCTCACTGCCCGCCCGTCAGGAAGCCTGGCCCTTTTGACCAATGTGGGAAACTGGCTACATGTGCATCCCAAGGCAGTGCACAGAATGCTAAGTCTGCCCAGTTCCTAGGAACTGTGCCACCTTCCATAGCTTCTGGTTATAAAGCCCAGCTTCCAATCAGAACAGGTGCTAGCCCAGAGAACTGGGCTGGCAAGATGGCTCGGTGGGTAAGAGTGTTGGCTCTTCCAGAGGACTAGATTGATTCCCAGCTCCCACAGTGTAAGTAACAATGTCTTGAACTCCAGTTCCTGGAGATCTGGCACTTCCTTCCGGCCTGCAAGGGCAATGCGCCCATGTGGTGCACAGACATACATGTACACAAAATAAAAATAAAGTTTTTTTTAAAAAAAGCTTCCCAATAATTCTTCTTTTTTTAACAAAGACTTATATTTTTATTTATTTGCTTATTCATTTATTAGTTTATTTATTTATTTATTATGTATACAACATTCTGCCTCCATGTATGCCCGCATGCCAGAAGAGGGGGCCAGATCTCATTACAGATGGTTGTGAGCCACCATGTGGTTTCTGGGAATTGAACTCAGGACCTCTGGAAGAACAGCCAGTGCTCCTAACCCCTGAGCCATCTCTCCATCCCTAATTCTTCTTTTCAAAAGTTTAACTAGAGCTAATAACCAAACTTTAAAGTGTTCTTCGCTTTACTGCAATTTAAAGCAATCACTCCTTCCTAACTGCACCCTGTTTGATTAAAGAAGTGTCTTTAGGATGCTCTGGACCCCATGGGCGACCATTTTTCTCTAGCTCTGTGCCAACAAAATGGTTTCACCCTAAATTTTGCTCCCTGGAGTTTCGTCTCCAGTTTAATCTTCCTCCAAATGGTTCTTTCCCCCACCAGTTATTTTTAGCAACCAGAGCCGGAGCCTTCAGCTGGTAGAGACTGTCGTTTACTCTCCAGCCAGCAGCTGACCTCAGTCTACCATGAATTAAAATCAACTGGACTCACAGAAAATCCCCGGTAATGACTTCCACTGTCATATCTAATACATGGCCTCCTTGGGCTCCAGAACCTGACTAAAGACCCCAAATTCCACTAAGCCCAGGCAGAAAGAAAGGCAGGAGGCAGAGAAGTCAATATGTGTGAGAAGACAATACCACCACTAAGCCTGGACTCACACTATCCTGGAGCAAGACACAGTGCTCCATCAGTGGCTTCCAGTGGGGAGGAATTTTCCCTGCATCTTGCCTGTTGCACGAGCTTTGGGTTTTGGTCTCCCCATCCTCCAGCCTGCTGGAGGAAAGTCTGGCGCATGTTTTCTCTCACCTCCTCCTTACCCACACCCAGTGTGAGACTCTGGACAGTTTCCTTGACATTTTGTTATGTACTCCTCGGGTAGACTCTGGGCCCCCATTTAAAGAGCATCTGTCTCCTCTCCCATCACCACCCATGGTACCCAGTCAGTTCAGATGGTACAAAGCCTATGATGGAAGAAGCAAAAGCCAGCCTAAGCCAGTATCAGTGAATGGGTTTCAGGAGACAGACTGGAACTCTGGCAGCCACTGGAGAAGGGTCACATTATAGTTGTCCTTTGCAACAGAACCACGTGGCCCTGGGTCCTCAGACACAGGGGCCCGTATTTACTGCAGGACATCCATCCCAAGAGCAAAGGCAGCACTCAGAACGGATGGGAGAGCTCCAAGTCTCAGTTTCCCTACCAGTAAAGTGAATCAATTCTGCATGCTTGCTCGGGTCTCCAGGGACATACTACACACGGGAGATGAACAACCTTGTCCCATCCACTTTCCAATGGCAGCCAGCAGGCTTCCAACAAAGGAAGCCGCAAGATAGGAATGGGTACACACTCCTCCTGCCAACAGCATCCTAGACCTGGAGCCAAGGGCTAACATCAGCTGGCACATGGTCTTTCCCCTCCCGCTGACTCAGGATCAGAGAGACATGGGCATCAGCAGAGGTCTCAAAGCTCAGTTCGGTCAAGATTCCACATGCTTGTCATCTTAGGCAGACAATAACATAACAAAGCCAACAAACACGTGGCTGATGAGAAACTCCTGTTTCACCTTTCTATAGTTATGGGGATATAGGGATACAAAGAATTAGGCTGATGACCCAAACAGCTCTTACAACCCACAGTCAGTCAATGTGTCAAAGGAAAAGCCGAATCCCTGAATACAACTTCTTACTCGTCCTCTGCCCACCTGACAAAACTTGTGGGTCCTCGTCTGAACAGTAATGGGGCCTTCAGACCTCTGCAGATACCTTCCTACTATGGGTTTCAGGGCTGGCCACGCATGAGGTCAATGTGTGGCTAGGTCATAGGGTCAGAGAACTTTCAGAGAAGAGGTCTCCCCTCAACACAGGCTGAGAACATTGTGTGGGTTCAACCTGAAAATATGAGGACAACCCCCAAAGAGCTCACAGCACCCAGTGAACACGTGCCAAGCCTCAAACACTCATAGACAAAGCCCGGTCCTCCAGAAGAAAGCGAGTTTTAGGGTTACTAGTATGAAGGTACAGACACACATGTTTTAACATGTTGTTTTAACATGTTGCTCTTCCATATTCCCCAAACTTTCTACAGTGGTCATACAATCTCACCCACCACCACTCTATACATGTATGTAAAAGTCCTACCAAGCCCTAGGCCAGTTATTCTCAACCTATGGGTCGCAACCCCTTGAACAAAACTCCAGCTCCAAAAATTATTGACATTATTCTTCCTAACAGAAGAGTTACAGCTATGAAGTAGCAACAAACATAATATTATGCTGGGGGTGGGGGTCACCATAACGTAGGGAACTGCCTTAAAGGGCCACAGCATTAGGAAGGTTGAGAACCACGGACCTAAAGCAACAGTTCCCAGGAATCTGCAAACAACATGAGCAGAACAGGATTTAGGAGAATTCAGGGTGGAAACCTGGGCAAAGCAGCAAGACACACACTCTGCTATCTTTCTCACCTGCTCCCACATCAGGTCCCCAAAAGTTCTCAATAGCGGCCAGTCCCAGCCCAGTTTGGGGTCTTGGGAAGTGGACTGTGCACTGGGGCTGTTTGGGGGTCCCAAGTACCTCTGATCCTAGGCAATGGGCTCAAGTCATCCCTAAGACTCCTCACTGGATGAAAGAAGTGCTGTCATGGCACCCTCCCAGGGACATGCCCACATCTGCTGTTATGGCATCCTCCCAGGGACACGCCCATGTCTGCTGTCAGCCTTCTGCACTGCAAGGGACACGCCCACATCTGCTCTCAGCCTTCTGCACTGCAGGGGACACGCCCACATCTGCTCTCAGCCTTCTGCACTGCAGGGGACACGCCCACATCTGCTCTCAGCCTTCTGCACTGCAAGGGACATGCCCATGTCTGCTGTAAGTCTCTGCACTGCAAGAGACACGCCCACATCTGCTGTCAGCCTTCTGCACTGCAGGGGACATGCCCACATCTGCTGTCAGCCTTCTGCACTGTGAGGGACACGCCCACATCTGCTGTGGGCCTTCTGCACTGCAGGGGACACGCCCACATCTGCTGTCAGCCTTCTGCACTGCAAGGGACACGCCCACATCTGCTGTCAGCCTTCTGCACTGCAAGCATCAACAGAGCTTGCAACATGAGCAGCATAAAGCAACAAGAAGAGAGGCCAAGCTGGGAGTATGTGACTAGCAGTGGCCTGCACAGGGAGGGGTACCAGCTCACTCGGGCACCAAGGAGGAACTGTCCTCTCGGGTAAGGCCTGAGCTGTTCTTCAATAACTTTAGTTCACAACCACCCATATCCCACAAGCAGAGCACTGCTAAGCACACTGGTCTCATGAAGAAAAAAAATTACTGCATGTGACAGACACACCCCTACAAGATGAAAGCAAACAAGCAGGTGCTGGCTTCACATGTCAGTAATGTGGCAAGAAGCTCACCAGGGATGGCAGGAGCTCACAACACAGTAACAAAGTGCTTCCACCAGGGATCCCACCTTTCCAGCAAACTAGAGTCATTGGCTTCACCTCCTATTGGCCCAGTAATCTTTGGGCTTCTGGTCCATAAATTTCTGCAGCAAGAATTCCAACCAAAACCTTTCAAAGAGTTGTTTGGCCTTCAAAAGCAGGTTCTGTCTTTCCCTGATCCCTGATTCTCCAAGTTTTGCTCTACCTGCCCAGCTAAAGGCAATGTGCTCCCAGCTAAAGGCAATGATGTGCTCCCAGCGTTCATAGGATGGGTGCATGGAGCCTTCCCTCAAAAAGTTTAGGCTCTGACACAGTCAGGAAAGGGCACAAACCCTAAAGCCAGACCTTCTCATGTTCACAAGGCACTAAGCGGCCTTGTTTAGCTGTGGTCTGAATATGGATTGAGGAGGAAAAAATCCTTCTATAAACAGAAAACTTAATGAGTCAAGAAAAAGAAATGGTCAGAATCTAATATTAAAAAATGAAACCAAGCCAGGCAGTGGTGGTGCACGCCTTTAATCCTAGCACTCCAGAGGCAGAGGCAGGCAGATCTCTGTAAGTTAGAGGTCAGCCTGGTCTACAGAGCAAATTCCAGGACAGGCTCCAAAACTACACAGAGAAACCCTGTCTCTTAAAAACAAACAAAAAACGAACAGAAAAAGGAAACCAGTGGCAAGGAACCTGGAGAAGCTGGTGAGCAGCACAGAGTCCTGGACCCTCGCCTCTCAGGCTGCGGGCTGCCCTGCACCTATCTAGACTCTAATGCTCGGGGGCAGCAAGACAGACCGAAGCCCCAGATCAATTATTCTGTTTGCCAGTGCAAGGTAAAAATGGCTTTTGTAATTTTCTGGCTTGAGGGTGTGAAGGGTACACATCCATGTTGGTGTGTGTATATATATGCAAATGGCAGACATGAACATGTATGTGCAGGCATGCGGAGGACCAAGGTCAGCATCAGTGTCTTCCTCAATCCCCCTCTCCTTTGTGTTTTGAGGCAGAGTCTCTCACTGAACCTGGAGCTCATCGATTCTACCAGACTGAGGAACCAGTGAGCCCCACAGGTCCTCCTTTGCTAACTCTCCTTCACCCAGTCTTGGGGCTACAGGTATCTCCCACTGTGCTCAGATTTTTACTTTGTTTTCTTTTATTTACTTTTTATTGAATCTACAATATATGTTTCCATACAAAATATCCTGATTGTGGTTTCCTCTTCCCCAACTCCTCCCAGATCCTCCCCACTTCCCCACCCACTCAAATCCATACTATCTCTCTTTCTGTTTCTCTCTCTCTCTCTCTCATTAAAATACAAACAGGCATCTAAAATAATACTAAAAAAAAACAGGACAAACAAGAAAAACAGGGAAAAAGAAGAGCCAAAGAACAGGCACAAGGAATAACAAAATGAAACACACACATTCTCACACACAGAAACTCTATAAAAATAAAATTGGAAACAAGAATAGATAAGCGAAAGATCTGTAAGGCTAAAAAGAAAATGTCCAGACAAAGCACTGTCAGACAAAAAATAAAAATAAAAACCACCAAAAGTACCTCTGAGTTTGCTTTCTGTTGTCCATCCACTGGGCAGGGGCCTGCCCTTAAGTGTGGTTTGCATCCCCAGTGAGACTCCACTGGAGAAAACTGACTTTTCCTTTGGGAGTGGCTGTCAGTTGGAGATAGTTTCTGGGTTAGGGATGGGGCTTGAGTCTACTTCCCTTCTCGGCACTGGGACCCCACCTGGCTTAGAGCTGCACAGGCCCTGAACACACTGCCACCATCTCAGTGAGTTCTTACGTGTGTCGGTCCTGCCTAGAAGGTCTGGTTTCCTTGACATCCCCCCTTCTCATTGGCTCTAACAACCTTCCCCCTCCTCTTCCATAGAGTTCTCTGTGCCCTGAGGGGAGGGGATTTGATGGAGCCGTCCCACTGAGGACTGAGTGTTCCAAGGTCTCTCATTCTCTGGTGTCTAGATTTTACCCAGGCACGAGGAATCTGAACTCATCTTTATTCTTGCATGGCAGGCAATTTTTTGACTGAGCCATCTCTCCAGACACAGCTTTTAGATTTCCAAATAGCTTTATCAAGAAGATCGTGCATAGCATAAGAAAATTATGTGCAGTCCAAATGTCAGTGTCCATAAATAAGGTTCCACAGACATGCTGTCACGGTTTCCCAGCGACACACTGGCTACTTTCGAGCTACAGCAATGAGGTTGAGTAGCCATGGGCTCCAAGCTCCCAGTTCCCAGCCCACACAGGTGGAGCTCGCAGCGGTTCCTCAGCTGTGCGAGGGTCTGTACCAAAGCATCACCACTTGAACTCAACACATTCACATCGGTCATGTGCTGGCTGGAGAGGGGGTGATAACTCGGAGAGCCCCGAATCCATATGGACAGCAGGATGAGATTCTAGCCCAGACCTGGATCTGGACCTGGTAGCTCTGCCACAAGCCAGTAAGTAGTATGGATCCACCCTGCATAACACCGTCAAATTAGGGCTGCGGGAAGCACCCGGCTGATGCCACCCACAGCTGAACCCCAAACTGAATTATACTGGCTGATGCCTTCCTCCCACCCACAGGACCCCAGCCTCTCAGAGGGCCACCCCAATGCTCTGTACTCTCAGCTACAGGCACGCTGCCTTTTATCCTGGATAATCTCTAACTACACAGCTTCTCCAAATACCTTACTTGTAGCAAATGAGCATCTGGGATGAGCTCTAACTGCCGAATGTGATTCTAGAGGGCCACTGAGCCATGTGGGGTGATTCCAAGTGCAACCCAGAACAGCATGCCTTTTGTAGGTAGCGCAGGGAAAGGGTAGATCTGCCCTCTTACTCCAAAGAAGAGAAATGAGGGACGGAGGGTGCCTAGGGTAACCCACGAAGACTGGAGGGTGCACAGGGATGCCGCAAAGCCCTAAGAGCACAGAGTGGCCAGGCTGTGGTAACAGCTGACCCAGTACGACAGGAGGGAAGCCTGACAGGGGATGGGACCCTACTATCCAGCAGGCAGGAATCAGCATAAGAATGATTCTTTTTTTAAAAGATTTATTTATTTATTATACATAACGTTCCTTCCATGTGTGCCTGCAGGCCAGAAGAGGGCGCCAGATCTCATTACAGAT
>LOJH01006989.1:0-14526 GCA_001685095.1 Ellobius talpinus | reverse complement strand
AACTCAGGACCTCTGGAAGAGCAGCTAGTGCTCTTAACCGCTGAGCCATCTCTCCAGCCCCATAAGAACGATTCTTGACCACCCATCCTGAAGCCATGACCACACCTCCATGACCACAGGGTCCTTTCCTCCTCTGTGTTCGCCGGCAAGGCTGTTCGCTCTGCTGCCAAGGAGTATGGACACCTGTGCATGGAGACTCGGGATTGGACGGCTCCTGCACAGGCACCAGCCACAGGCAGACACACTGGGAAGCAAGCATACGAGTGACGGCGTTCCCGTAAGCTGCAGCACATGAAGAAAAGGAAGGTGCGTAAAGGAGGGACCACTGCTGAGTTCCTTCCCAGTGACCAAGTGGCTCCTGACAATGAGAGGTCTATCTAACAAGACACCCAGACCCAGCTTGTGAAATTGTTGATGTCAGATATTCACTAGCTCATTAAATAGCAAAAATCCTTAACCGGCAGTTCCAGGTTCCAAGTGAACACTGCGCCTAGTTCCCTGAGCAAACGAGACACCCCCTGTCTTCGGCGAGCTGACTGGCATGGTACTATTAGAAAGTCGGAGCGCTAACTTATCTGTAGGGCTTAAAATGAACTTCCTCTAGCCATGTGCTAACTTTCTATTCTGGATTTCCTGAGGTTTCCTTTATTAGACTTGAGTCCAAAACTATCTTGGAAAGAGCTACGGGACATATGGGTGTTAAACATTTGAGGGTAAGGAGAGGGGCCAGGATTTCCCAGTCAGCATTTCCCAGCTCCGACAGCCTGCCTGAGCTCCACCCGCTAAAAGCTGCCATTTGCTTGCTAAGAATGCGATGAACCCAGACCTTATTTCACCCTCAAAGAAAATATAATTGCTTATTCTTGTGGCCTTTAAACCACACGGGACACGCTGCTTCCCACACTCCTTCGGGTTGACTTCCTAGCTACTCTCCTTCCAAATGCATCAACAATGAAATGGCCCAATGTGCCCCAGGAAAGTTAAGGAATGAAGTCAGGGAGATTCCTGGTATTTCTGGAGCTGAAGTGTTACCAGCAGGTCCCCCAGCCCTCGAGGGCAGCTACAGGCCCAAGCAGGACTCATTCCAGGGACAGCCTGCTACACGGTGCACAGAGACAAAGTCTAGCAACCTAGAATCCCTTCAGATCCCCTGAGGCCTTCACTGTAGGTGGGGAGGGCACTGCACAGACAGGAATGTGGTGAGCAAAGAGGTGCCTGTGGCCTTTGTGCCACTATGGCATAGTGTTCCTGGGTATCCTGATTGAGCCATCGCAGCAAGCTTTGCCGGATGCAACCCCGGCAAATGAACACATCTTAAGAGAAAGCAAGCAAGAACCTCAGAGTCCAACAATGGGACCCAGCGCTGAACCTGAACTTGCCTTCCATGTTGGGCTATCTGGCTTGCAGGGGCTGCTGTAAGCCAGAACCAATGTGGGAGCACTCTATTCTGCAAAATAAACTGGAGATGTGTTCCCTGCGTTTATCGCCTTAGAAAGAGGTTGGCTTTTGCTCAGTCCTGGAGGCTCCTGCCACAGTCAGCTGCACTCTTGGCATGTGTTAGCACATCATGGATGGGCAATGTGAAGAAATAAAGATGCTTACCTCATACTCAAGAAGGGACAAGAAGAAGGGACCCAGGACCACAGCATCCTCTATGCCCCACTGCCTAAAGATCTGTCCTCCCATAGCAACAACCTGGAGACCAAGTCTCTGCTCCGTAGGCTTTCAGGGACATTTTGCACTCTGACCACAGCACAGAGCATCCACTGTTATGATGGCCTGTGCAGCGGAGACGGCCTCCGGACAGTCCGGGAAACAGCACAGAGCTAATGCTAACAACTGTGCTGAGTGGCTTCCGGCTACCTGAACACACACTCAAGTTCTTCTTTCCGCTTCCATATCTCGTACCGACTGTTTGTCACCAGTGGCAGGGAGCCCAGCCGCAGCTTCTGGGAAGGTGGCTTTGCTAGCCTTGCTATACAACTCCACACCCTGGTGCCGCGCTGCGGCAGACATGGTCTAAAGACTGTATGTAGGCACAGGGCCACACCATGGCTAGCATTTCATGGTAGGTCTGAGCACACTATGGAATACATTTAAATACTGTCAGTTAATGCAGGACGCAGAGCCTTTGCATGGCAGGCAGCCCAGGCTCTGATTTACAGGAGTCCCACAAAGTCCCTACCCTCCCAGCCCAACTCCATGCCTGGTACCTACTCATCATCTGTAGGTTTTTCTGCTGGTCACACACAGTCCAGCCCTTGGCTCACCCATAGGAGTCCTGTGACCCTGAACAGACGCTGGTTCTCCCCAACCCCCACACTGCGCCTGGGTGACATAAAAAGCCAGAAGAGAACAATGACAACCTCAGGCCCGACTGATTCTGCGCCCACATAGAACTGGCACCTCACAAATTATCCAATTCTCCACGCTACTAGGAAGGAGCCATTATCATTCTCATTGTACATTAAGCCAAGGGGCAGAAAATTCACAGAACCCAGGAAGGTCAGCCATATGATAAACCACAGAGGCCTCTACCCCTCGGAGCCACACCCAAGACTGTGAAGCAGCAGCCACATAGAACACAGCCCTGGAGTCTTTTCTCAAGCAGATGTGCGAAGAGATCTTTGCTCCACGCTCCCAAAATACGACTGACAGTGATGTGACACTCTATTTACTAGAGAAGAAGGGGGGACCTGAGTCTAACACATGCTTGGTCTTCAGAAGTGTTCAACAATATCCCCATTGCAATCTTCTTCCCACCGTGCTCTTCAAGAATGCCATCAAACAAGGGCTCCACCTCAGCACCCCACGCCCCATGGAAACCCAGGACTTGCACCCATCATGTAACAAACAAGAGTCCCAACCATCACTGAATGACCTTGTGGGGGGGGCAAAATGGGATGGCAGACCCATGCAGAGGACAGTATCGATTTTGCTGTGCATTGCGCTGACTGCTCTCAGCTTGGAAAGGAGACAGGTGCTGACGGACACACATAAACAAGACACCCAACAGCCTCTCCTTCCAGTTTTCAGTCTGACCTGACCGAAACTATAGCTTTATAGAGCAAAGCTGGGGGCAACAGGCCCCCTCAGAGCCAGCAAGTAGGGATGATGGGGTCCTACATCTCCATCAGCTCATGACCAGGGAGTCCAAGGTCCGAGTAAATCTCCTCTCGAGGCCATGAGAGTCCCTCCGAGTCCTCTCTTTGATGTCCACTCTGGAAAAGGGGCTGTCCTGTTACTCTTTCCTTGCCCTGATGACAAGGACCAGCAAACTGAAGCGGCGTCTCAGGAGGAAGATGAAGTGCAACACACGATACCTTTGTGCAGCCCCCTGATGAAGTCAGAACCTCCCCGACGAATACCTACCCTGCATTTTCTTGGTAACCAGCCACTCTGAAACACACCAGAATCCAGATATATACTTACAACCACGATCCTGCCCATCATATTCCAAACTAGAGCAGTTGATCTGCCTCAAGACCCTGCCCGATCATCAGCTTCCAGACCCTCACAGCCCATCAGCCGCCAGACCCTTACCCAGCCGCAACACAGCTGCGTTCTTATGTCCACAGCACCACGTGGTGCAGGGTGCTACAGAGACGGAGGAGCCCGGCCCTGAAGTGGGTGGCTCCGTGGAGGGGACCTAGGGCTGGGGAATGAACTACACTATGGATGGTAAGAACGGCAATCACAAGAGAAGTAAAGCTCGTTGTGTTTGACTCAGGGCATAAGACCCCGCGGGACCTCTCTGCCTGCCAAACCCTCCTGATCCACTCTCCCTCTAACCCTCTGGAGAAAATCACATCCTGGGGCTCAGCAAGGGGACAACAAAGGAGACAAAGTTTCCCCGCAGACGTCATGAAATATACTTCATGGAACAAAATTTTAAATCAAGACACTCGGCAAAAAACAGTGAAAAAAAATTTTCTTTCCGTGTGACCCTTCATTTCCACTCGGGACATGCATAAACACATTCCTGGGTTCCAATACTGAGAAAGTCTCTCTAAACTCTAAATGCAGTCCTGCCCGGAGCAGGAAATGATGAACAGCAAAAGGAATGTCACAGATTTCAGACGGATGGGACCAGCTGGGGAGCTGGTCAGCCACGCTCATGTCTCAGATGTTGCCTCCAGAACTCCTCAAGGGAATCGTTGCCGTATAACTGTAACCCAGGAAAAGCCAGAGACCTGTGCAACCAGCGCAGCTCAAAGGGGCTGGGTGTCCCAGCAGGGCCTTCATTCATGCTCTGGCAAAAGTCCAGCTGGCATAGGGTTTGACACCAGCTCTGCCTGAAACAGCCGACAGGAAGAAAGTGCCCACAAGTCTTCCCCCAACGACTGTCAAAACACAGTGATCTACAGGCAACTGATTCCTGCTTCTCTTTAACAGGCGATGGCTCATCCCGGCCTGGGCTCCTTGGTCACGTCTTACCTACTGAATTCAAGCTCCAGCACCTGCCCATGCCTTTCTTCTCAAAGATAAGGATTCAAGTTTGCTCCAGACTCATGTGGGTCTCGTTATGGCTTCCTGAGCACACAGCTTAAAAGACTGGGCCTAGGCCTGACAAAAGCCATCTATGAGAACAGGTCAGAAATAAACAGAAGAAACGCCACGAGAAAAACTCTAAGCTGTGGCCTAAAACATGAGTGTGCTACACAAATAAATATAAAAGGCATAAAAATCCAAAACAATTGTGAGAAAAGATCTTATGGTGTGGTAATAGAAGAGCAGAGTACCCAGATAACAAAGTCATAGTAGCAGAGGCAAGTTGTCTGAAGTTGTCTTGGACCCCAAGTGACAATGCCCCACCCATGCAGGTAACAGGAAAAGTAAAGGATTTTGTGAAAGTCAGGACTAATTTAAACTTTGCAAATCTCACAATGCCAGGAGTGACCTGTTCCTGTTGTTACAAATCTTAGAAAAAGAAGAACCCCAACCCTCAACACAATTTGTACACCATGCATACTGGGGCACGAAACTCTGCCCTGCAAGTGGCCCCAGTGCGCGTGCACACGCATACACACACACACACGTATGTACATGTGTAAATGAACTCCTCATGACATCACAAGAGGACACCTTAAGAATGGCCCTTGACTTAACCTGAATGTGGTCTCATGGTGCAGCTCAGTTCTCTCTCGCTACCTCACACCTCAGAAAGTCCCAGTGCCCGGCGTCAGATCTCCAGCAATACAGACAAGCACAGGGCACAGTTCCAGCTCTTAGAACTCAGCTTTCCACGCGGAGGAAATGCCCTATTGTGTGTTCTTAGGTCAATAACCTTACTGCTCTGATCACCACCGCTAAGAGATAGCCTTGACACTCAGGAATTATCTTCGTGCCCCTTCAGGCTTGGGGCCAGCAGCCTGCTTCCTCCTTCCTATGCCCAGCCTAGGGCTGGGCTCAAGAGCTGGGGAGCAGAAATGCATTCTCTCTTCAGGGAGCTGGCTGAGGCAGCTGTGCAGATGAAAACCTGGCACAAACTCCGAATCCAGCAGCAGAGTCTTGGAGATCAGCCATTGAGTCAAGAGGTAGTGTCCTCCCCGGGCTCGGTGGTGGTTGAGCTTTCCCAGAATTCCATCCTGCAGCAGGCTGCCTACATTGAGGGCCTCAGGCCAGCTCAGCAAGGCTTCCCAAGAAGGCTGAGTATGCCATCTGCAGATCCGAGGGTCTGGAATTCCCCAACTCAGCCCTCACCCTAAAGGCCATGGGAAAACCAGCCTCATCACAGCACTCATCCCAGACTCTAGACAAGAGTCCAGGCTGGCCAGGGACTTTGGGGCTTGCACACGGATGAATTTTCTGGAAGAGCCTCATGTTCCTGGACTAATGATAATGGCCCCGTGCCCCAGTCTGATCCCCGCCTTGGAAAATCCCAAGTTATCCAGAGCCAAAACAAAGTAGATGCCCAGAGGTTCGGGGTCTTAGGACTGAGATACGTCGCCACACTGAAACTGAACCATGCTCCACCCGCATCCAGCTTGCCAAAGCCAGACTTTCTTCTCCAGGCAGCAGCTATCCAGCAGGACAGAGTGAATCTCACCCCTCCTGAGAGGAGTATGTAAGAGGGGGAGACCAAGTCCCCTGGAAGCCAAGGTTGAGAAGAGAGTGGCATCTCTAGGCTGCTGTGATTTGTGACGCAGGTCTGACGGTTTCACTGGACAAGATGGCGCTCAGCCGGTACAAGGTTTGCAAATGGTCACCCCTGACACTGACTCCTCAGCTCTCTCTACTCCACGCTGCCCAGGGACACCAGCGCTGCTCAGTGTGAAGGGTGTGCTCCACAGACTAGTCTCATGCAGGCTGCTTTTAAAAGGGATTGAGAGGGACAGGCAACTCATTTGGAGGCTAGTTTGTTCCTGTCTGGAGGACAAGTCCACAAGCTCCACCCCTTGCTAACCATGAAGACTCCTGGGCCCTATGAAGCAGACATGTCACAGGACACCTTAGTGGGAGGCAACCTTGCTTCTCTGAGACCTGGATGGCAGTGAGGAATACCTGTCAGGACCATGACCATCCTTCATAGGTATCTGTGTGTCCTCAGCTCCTCTCTCAGCTGGAAGAGCAGTGGCCGGCACTGGGGCAGCGCCAAGTTGAACAGGCCCAGCATCAAAGCGAACCCCAAGAGTTGACTCAGAACCTAGATGTCACTCTCTTCACCTGGAGAATCACTGCTTCGTGACAAGAAAACCCACCTGGAGAAGAAAGAATGGCTTTAACAAGCAGAAGGACAGCCCTACTAGGAAGCACTTTCAGACAGGAAAATGAATTATTTTCTTAACAAAAAATCAAAGAGAAGCCTGACTGACAGTCTTAACCCTGGGAGAAGCTTAACTGCTATGGGGTCATTCCTTGTAGCCTCGTCACAGGGAGGGAAAGAACAGACTGGAACCCAAGAAAACAGAATTGGTCTCGCGTCACGAGCAATGGCCCAGAGGCAGCTTCCCTTGTCCTTCAGTGGATGCTCCATGACATATTAGCATTAGCATTCACTTTGCTCTGTCCCCACTGTTTTGTTCGTAGAACTGCTGGCTACGGGGCTGTACAGAGAGCACTTCTGTACACGACTGCCCTCTGGTCGGAGCAGGAACATTTCCGGTGTGCAGGTGGCGCCTCCTCTGCACCATCATAGACTGGTGCACACCTTGACAGGATGGACAGACCAGCATACCTTGACAGGCACCTAGAAGGCCAGCTGTGACCCATGAGGTCCCTTCCATCCCTACATGCATATAGCTATACATCCTCCACTCACCTTGTGCCTTCCCAAAGCCACCCAGCACCTACAAGTCCCATATCTAAGTCCTGACGGGACACACCTACACGTGTTTTCTGCCTGTGGGGAGGACCATCTACTCACTGAGTTGGAAGCTCCAGGCCAAATCATCTATGCTCCAAGTTGTACAGATAACCAGCCCCACAATATCAGAGGCAGGGAAGGACCCTGGGGTCCACGGATCCATGGAATCCTCTCTCCGCAGGCAGAGCTAGAGCCATCTCTCTTCAGACTTCAGTCCCTACCCACTAATCAAAGTTCAGCCCTCTCTGATTTATGCACTGCTTAGGCGGAACTCTAATTTGTACAAATTAACAGAACCAAACAGCTTCAAATTATACTGGAAACATTGTCTCTGTCGGCGAAGATCCGGTCTTTGGTGCATGTGCAATCCCTGGGCTGGGTCAACAGAAGCAATTGCTTTTCACTTAGACAAAGGAGACTAAGGTCAGAGAGATTAGGGCTCATCTAATAAAACTGCAGTTATCAAGAACCAACCACTACCCTCTCTTGAGTTTCAGATTCTAAGAAAGAACCATCACCTCCTCTCCTCATTGACTGTCTGGGGCTCTGGTCCTGAAGACCAGCCAGCCCACCTCCAAGGTCATGCAGGCACCTGGACCTTCAAAGGATTTGCAGAATCCATATTTTTGCTAAATATTTTCATACCCACACTTAAAACACACCGTCCCTTGCCCTCAGCCAGTTGCAGTTAACTCCTCAGCAAGTGAATGCATGTGTGACTTATGCATTCAGATACACAATGAGCTTCAGGGAATCAAATCAAAACATGTTCTGCCTTCCAGGCATGGCTGCTGCGCATCACTTTGGGGCTACTATGTGACAGCCTGACCTCAGGCTGATCTCCTTGCTTGGATGCACAGCTCCTCTCAGATACCTGTCCTGCTGGTCAGTGAGTCTCAGATGTGTTCAACCAGCATGGAAGTCAGCATAGCCCTGCTGTCTACAAGCATGGACCAGTGCCCTGTTCAACATCCTCAGCATCCGCTGCCGCCTCCCTCAAAAGCTCCTCTTCAGCCCTCCAGTCAAATCTAAGATCATAGAGGAAGTAAAAGACCTTATGAACTGACAGGAAATGACCAGACGTGACACAGGCTGGCTATTATATGTGTGTGTGTATATATACACGCATATATACATACACATATATATCATACATATTATTTATATTATAATAATGTCATGAGGTTGTGAGAATTTAAATTTAATGATTAATGAGGTAGGCTCAGAGGTTACATGGACTTGCCGCTCTTCCAGAGGACCTGAGTCCTTTTTCCAGCACAGCTGAGCAGTTCACAACTGTCTCAGTATCATCTCTAGGGAATCCAGTACCCTCTTCTGGCCTCTGCAGGTATGGCATGAACGTGTACACACACACACACACACACACACACACACACACACACACACGTGCACATGCACATACACAAACACAAATAAAGCAGTGAAACAAAAAATCTTTAAAATTAATGAGACAATGTGCACACGCCCCCTCGCTTGAAATCTGCATTTCTCTGCCTACCATAGGCGCACCAACCTGACGCCCCAACAGGCAGCACTTGGATCAGCAGGACAGAGCAGCCCAAGCCAGAGCTTTCCTAGCTTCCACAGGTCCAGCCTAGATCTCCACATTAGTCCCGGGCAGTTAAAAATAGCACAGGCAGCTGAGCTGAGTTCGGTTAATGGAATACCCAAGATAATTTTAGCATGAGAGAGCTCAAGGGAATCTAAAAATCTCCCATGCCAAGGACCACATTTGGCCCACATGGCATCTTCTTAAACTCAGGCCCAGAAGCAACTGTATCACAAAGGCCATGACTCACGAAACACCTCTTCTCTCTGACCCAGCCTTGGCCGGCCCATGACAACTGAGTTAACCCGGAAATACAACTGCCTCCTGCAGATCCATGGCCTCCGGCAACCCTGTTGTCAACACACTGTGGCCAGCTGAGAGAACAACTTTGCTCAGTGGGCTAATAGAGCCCTGAGCTCCCGGGCCTTGATCTATCTTTTTGCCAACTGCTGCCCACTCACGGCTGGCCAGCCAGGCGGGCCCAGAGCCCTGTCTGCCCCCAGCTGGCACTTCTGCCCACCCTCTCACTGGCTCCTCCTGCTCCTGGTTAGATTCTGTTGTCAGCAGGAAGGCACGGGAGAAAAGTGAGCCTGAGAAACCAACCCTGGCCCACAGCAACCCAGTCCTGCCGGATGCTCTGCTGGCCATCCCACTTCTCCACAACCACATTCTAACCTTAGCGCAAGACCACGGAGCCAGCCAGGATGCAGAGAGGCTGCTGCGACATCCACACAGATAGACTGGAGTCACCAAGGGTCCAGAGGAAAAGCAGGATGCAGAGCCTGCCTTCCTGGGGACCCACGGAGCTCAGCCGACACCTCAGTGGAAAGAAAATGAACAAAGTCACAATAGTGCAAGAGAACATTTCTGGTCTGGGAATGCAAAGCCATAATTTCAAATTTTTATTTATTAATTGATAAATGATAATTACCTCTACAGCACTCAATGTTTTTTATCCAGGGAGCACTTTTAAAAACAAGTAATAAATATTATGCAAAAGGAAAACATGACTGGGAAGTGAAGCTACATTGCAACCCCAGGGAACACTGTGCCCAAAATAGCATTGTTGGGCAGATGAGCTCCGGCCACAGCTATCTGCCCAATCACCAGGCGGCATCGACTCTAGAGAGTTGGGCTACACACTTCCTCAATACAGCAGCCTCAAGGAAGCGTGGGTCAGTCACATGTGATGGCTGAAGAAACAAAGCGGTAATTGTTACCACAGATACTTAAGATTCTAAGTGCACAGAAGAACAAATCCAAACAACCCTGCACATTTTAAATGGGGAAGCAACCGATTCTTCAAGATAGGACTTGAAAATGTTCTCTCTCTCTCTTTTTTTGTAAATTAAGATACTTAACATTTTATGTGGCCTTTCCTTCAATGCGTAGATAGAGTGAGAAAGAGGAAGAACAGAGAGACACATTTCTGGTGAAACCAAGTATTGTACTAGGCTCTGAAACCAAGAAGCAGAGGCCAAGCCTCGTCACACTGGCCCTTCCCTAAGTCCTTACAGCAACAGTAGCAACGCTGCTTATCTATATGATTTTAGGGACAACTGTCTCTCTCCTTCTCCGGGTGGGGGAGGTGTTGACTATGACAGGTCACAGCCTTGTGCCCTTCCACCAGATGCAGCCCACATGGACTCTCGCTTTATCTAGATGGGGAAATGGCTGTGACCAGAAAGAGGCTCATCTGGGTCACCCTCTAAGTCACCAGCAGGCTTGCTGGAAGCCAGCGTGCCTGGAGACAAGGCTCAGAGGAGTGTGTGTGTGTGTGTGTGTGTGTGTGTGTGTGTGTATGTAAGAGGGAGAAACGGGCAGGCTGGGTCAACACTCCTGCCCTCAAGTCCACTACAGTGTCACAGCCAGCGACACTCAAGCAGATGTTAATCATCGAGTGACCTGACCACAAACCAAGAACTGCAAAAGGAAACCCAGGAGCCCAGCCCAGAGAGAGCCCAGCCCACAGGGAGCCTAGCACACCACCCACCTTGCTGGAGTCCTATTTTTTCTTCTGGTGGGATTCCCCTGGGGACCCCAGTATCAGACAAGAAGCGCAGCCAAGCAACACCAAACCCACACCAGTTGCCACAGCTGTTTTCTGGGCTCCAGAGGGCTAACCCACATCTGTGCTCAGACACAGGAGGCAGGATCTATACGCAGAACTGTGTTCGCTGCATACTCCACCCATTGAACACACAGACACTACCCTCCGCCCTTGACCAGCCCTGTGGGTAAGAACCTTTGAGAAAGATGAACCTCTTGGAGACAGAGCACATTTAGGGAGCAGGCAGTTGGAGCTTGGGTACCTCTACCCAACCTAAACATTTGAGTGCTGCCCAGTCCCCTATGTCATCAGAGGCAATGAAGGCTCCAATCACACCCCTATTCAAAGTCTAGTAACAGAGGGAGACCTTAAGACTTGCCCCCACCCCTGTTCCTCTAGTGAAGCCTCTACTCTGGCAGATGGTTTGGGCTACTGTCTTGGACATCAGAGCCCTCTGCTCTTGTCTTTCTTACTATGTCATTCTGGAAGAGACATCCTCTTTGTTTGATAAGAACTAAAACCTTTCCCTGTGTACACAGTAGCTGATGTTAGGACAGGAGCCAGGCTCACTGTCCTGCTGACAGCTCTGGTGCCTGGATTCTCCCCTCACAGTATCCCACAAGACCCCTCCCCCTTGCTGTTCTTGAGCAGAAGGGCACAGTACCCCTGGAGCCCAGTGGACTCACTTGGTGAGATGGTCTTGGCTGAAGGAAACTGGAGCTGGCCGCCCTCACACAAGTGCCCTTTGCCTTGCCCCACAGTGGCCAGAAGCAGCCCCATTGCTCAGATTGAAACTGACAGCAATTCCAGGCACAAAAGCAAGAGAACTCCCTCCCATGCCCTCTGGGAGCCCAAGCACCACATGGTATCCGCAGCGCTTCTGAACCAAAGATCAAACTGTCTCGGCGATGATTCAAAATCAAAATAAAGCAGACAGGAAGCAACACGCTGATTGCAAGTAGCTGGCATTCCTCAGACAGCATCGAATGTCATCAACAACCGACACTCGACTGTGACTGCTGCCACCCACTAGAGGCCTTTTCACATGGGAACAGTCCAGTATGTGGGACGCAGTTCAGAGGGGAAAGACTACAGGAACAGCGCGCTAGGACCCAGAATTCCTGCCAGAAAATTGGCCCTTGCCCAGTGCGTTAATGGTTTGATGTGTAACGGTCACTTCAGAAAACCACTGTTAGGAAGTGGACTCACACATCACTCACAAGATTTAAAGAAAAAAAAGCAACTGGGAAAAACAAATTCTCCAGATTTAAAAAGAAAAAAATCAGGAAGTCCTTTCCAGATCACTCCAGTTCTACTTCACTCCCTGCCCCCAGCGTTGCAGCAGAAGTCCGGAACAACCGAGAGCAGTCTGAATGCCAAGCCTGCCGGCCACAGCTCCCACGGCCAGTTCTCAATGAAAGGAGGGGGAGGTGCTGGCAGCTCCATCACCATGCCTGCAGCGCGCAGACACTCAGTCGCGCGCGCACGGCCTCGAAGCCTGCAGCACCGCACAGCAGAAAGGGTGAAGGGGCGCCCCCTCCTTGGGAAGGAAGTTCCTGCGCACAAGTGGGAAGGGGACACCCAGAGACTGACTTCAGTAGACCTGATCCCTAAAGCGGGAACACCCAAACAGAACCGCGAGTGCTCGTGCATGTAAAGTCGGGCGCCCGAGACCCAGAGCGGTCCAGGAGCGGTCCTGCGCACACGGACACACGCAGGCAGCCACGCGCGCTCACGCACACAAACAGACGCCCCCGATGCAGGTCCCGCGTCCCCCGCAGTGCCACGGAGAACCGGGCTGTCTGGGCGGCTAAGCACGAGTAGCTGGTCCAGCCGAGCCGGATACCAGGAGCAGGGGTCTGGGGAGCTGCCCAAGTCACCGCGGTCCTCACCGATCTTGATCCTCACGCTCTGGAAGACCCGCAGCCCCTCTTCCTCCACCGCCATGCTGCTTGTCGACCTCGTCAACGCGCGAGGGCCCAGCAGCGCGGCCGCAGGAGGAGGACAAGACAGGCGGACAAGGCCCGCAGACGGAGCCGAGCGGCGGATGCCCCCGGAGCCCCGCGCGCTATGGTCCGCGCTCTGCCCGGGTGCACCGCCTCGCGCCCTTCCATTGGCAGAGCTCGGGGGCGGGGTGGTGGGCGCCTTCCTTTGCCAAACCCCCGATCTTCATTGGCTAATGCTCTGCATGGGGCGGAGCAGTACGACTCCGCCTACTGCCAAACACTGCGTCCCTTTGGTCGGATCTGTAAGGAGGCGGAGTCGGACTCTGAGGCGGGATCGGAAGGGACTCAGGGTTCAGCGGTCCCTGTTCTCAGGCTCCCCGCTGATCTGATATCTTCGGACCCGGGACAAAAAGAGGGTCGTGAATACTGATCTGTGTTTTAACTGCCAGTTTCCGTGAGACTGACTCGCACTTAAGTTTTAAAAAGGTATATTCAGGCAAAAGGTGTGAAAGGAAAAGATTTCTTCTAGCCCAAGCTTCAGCACCTACGAGAAGTGACACCTTCCGATCGCGCTGAATAAATCCAATGGTGATGCACGGCCAAAGTGAGGTACCCGTGCCTAGCAGGCAGGCCCCGCTGTCCCTGGTGTTCTTGGACAGCCTTTTACGTGGGCCTTGAGTTTGGCATCCCAGGACCTTCAAACCTGTTTCCTGGCAATTTGATTGGTGTCCAACTTTAGGATTGTTGGCTCTCTGCAGCCATCAGCCCTCTCTGAGGTCCTATCCTGATCCTTCCAATAAGACAGTTTCCCTGCAGCTGGGACAACTCCCAGCTTTCTCTAGGGCAAGTGCTCCAGGCTCCTCAGGTCCCTTATAGTAGTCACAGAAGTGTGTCCCACAGACTTGGCCCAGGTTGGTGAGGAGTGGTGGCAGGGGCAGCCTCTTCAGTGGCCTTGAAGGTGGCCCTTCCTTCAGCAATGAAAGCTGGATGGGAGTATTGTGGAAAGAATACATTGCCTTTGGGAAGTCTGAAAATCGAGAAGGCATTGGTTGTGGAGTCAAGGGGTTAAATCATTGGCACAGTATCTGAAAGAAAGGTGTGACACAAAAACCCCTTGGTGCTATGTGGTAGCTCTGTCACCAGCAACCAGAAAACAGAAACACAGTGCACAGACCAGGACTGTCAGTAAAGCATTGGAATTCCAGAGCAGCTGAAGGCTAGAACCCTCCAAAAGCTGCTGTATCGTCAGGTTCTGTGAAGGGAGCCCCTCTAAATAGACATGTTAGAAAATCCTGAATTCGTGGCTTGTGAATTTAGGTCAGTAGCAAGCGCAATGGGATTAGGGGGAGAGACAACACAAAATTACCAAAAGACTATCTTAGATAGGTTTCTGTACTGTGATCAAACACTATGACCAAAACCAACTTGGGAACCACAAAACAAACTAGAAAGCTGGGCAGTGATGATGCACACCTTTAATTCCAGCACTCAGGAGACAGAGGCAGACAGTCCTCTGAGTTCAAGGCCAGTCTGGTCTACATAGTGAGTTCCAGGACAGTCAGGGCTACACAGAGAGACCCTGTCAAAAAGAAAAAAAGAAAAAGAAAGAAAGGAAAAGAAGAAAAAAAGGAAGAGAGAGAAAGGAAGGGAGGAA
>LOJH01006987.1:8148-42120 GCA_001685095.1 Ellobius talpinus | reverse complement strand
GGTAGTGGTGGTGCATGCCTTTAATCCCAGCACTTGGAAAGCAGAGACAGGCGGATCTCTGTGAGTTTGAGGCCAACCTAGTCTACAGGGTGAGTTCCAGGACAGGATTCAAAACTACAGAGAAATCTGATCTCAAAAAACAATACAAACAAACAAATTCTATTATTCTGTCTTGCCGATCCATGAGCATGAAGGTTTTTCTGTCTCCTGATGTTTTCTTCTGTAGTATGAGAGAAATTCTCAGACTGAAGGAGCACAAGTTCTTGTCTCATCCCGGTTTATACTCCTCTTTAGTGCTAATATTAAAGGTGTGGACTACTCTTTAATATATTTCTTCAGTGTCTTAAAGATCTATTATACAAGTCTTTCACTTCAGTGTTAGAGTTATTCCATTATATTTTTGAAAGCTATTGTGAAAGGTACTCTTTCTTGATCTTGTTCTTTGTGTCTTTGTCAGTTGTATACATAGGAAGGCTACAGATACTTGTGTTTATTTTGTCCCTTGCGCCTTTTCTAGAAATGCTCATCAGCTGTAGAAGTTTCCTAGTGGATTGTTAAGGTCTTTTATGCATAGAACTACATCATCTGCAAATAAGGATGCTTTGTCTTCCTTCTTCTCTATTTGTAACTCGTTTAGCTGTTTTATAGTTCTACCTAAGACTTTAGTCACTATAATGAACAGCTATGGAGATAGGTGGACATCTTCCAATTCTTCATTTTAATAGATATGCTCTGAGTTTTTTCCCCCTTGGAATAATGTTCTTTTTGGGTTTGTTGTAGATTGCATTGTGTTGGGGTTTGTACCTTATATCTCTATTATTTCCAGTACTTTCATAATGAAGAGCTGTTGAGTTTTGTCAAAGATACTTTTTGAATCTAATGTGATGATCTTGTGGTTTCTAAAATTATACTGACATTGATAACTTTATAATAAAAAGGTAATAATTACAGAACTTTAACTCAAATAATTTCTCATCAGTATTTTTATGTCAACAAATCAATGTAAATTGTAAAAATAAGCATGAAATGATGGAGTTGTTGCTTTGTCTACAAAGTCTTCCTAGATTTGTGATCATATTTTTCCCTGAGTTATTTATATTTAAGTACAGGGACACTCCTGTTAATGATAGCAGTTCCTGCCAATTGGAGAATGCAATGAATATATCGTCCATTAGCATTTCACAAGAGAGTAAGTCTCAGTCATTTTCCACTTTTTTAGCCATAGAAATGTGTTGAAAAGATTCAGAAAACAATGAGGATAAAACATGGAATTATTGAATGTTGGAATACATCAGAAATGGAGAAACACTTTCAGTAAAAGAGTTAGAACAAAGGTGAATTGTCTTAGCTATTATTGATGTAAGTTGAGGAAAATAATGGAATTTTAATGTTGTATAAAACACTGAGTTCTGAATGAAAAAGTGTTGCTTTAGAAAGTCAGTGCTTTGGAAATTAATCTAAGCAGAGATAGACTACCTATAACTCATTATAAAGGGATTTGAATTATAATTGTTTTGTTTATACACTGGAATATTACAGAATCCACAGATTTCAGGATGATATTGTATCTTTCCAATTTATAAACCTAAAAGAGTAAGCCTAGAGATTATTCTAGCAACTGTAAATTAAAAGAAAAATTAGAAGATCATTTAAAGAAATATATGTGTTTACTTAATATATTATTATTTGGATTTAAGGTGTATTTTTAAAAAAATGGAGACCTTTTAAAGAAAATATGTGAGCATATGAAACAATTTATCTAGTAAATATGTGTAGCTGAGCTGGTCCTATGGCTTGGAAATACTTGAACCACTTCATAGATAGTTTAGAATTATAATATCATCTCCTCAATGCAATGAGTGTATAGTATCTTGGTAAACAAGTGTATGAATCCAGAAAGTATGAGTATCATCTAAACTCCTGTAACTAGTGAGTGTGTGTGTGGGTGTCTCATAGTATCTGACTGTATAACCCATAGTTCCCTGGAAAGGATTGTGCAGCCAGTAGCGTTTAAGTTACCCACCCACTTGGGCGGGGCCTCATATACTATATATGCTGATGGAAAGCAAGGTTCCTCTCTATCTCTTCCGGCTGCGGCATTTTGGTTGCTATTCCCTGTTCGAGCAGAACATTGTGATCTGTGAGTCTTCCCCTAAATATAACCCTCTATTATATTCAGTTCTGAACTAGTGTGGGATTTTTTTAAGCATCCTTCTTCAGGATGGCTCTTTATCTGTACTGTCCTGATAATCATAGTCAGTAATGTGCTGCCTTTAAAATGGCTTCATGCTTTATCATCACTTCTTGCTTTCCCTTCAACCAATGTAATTCTAATGAAAGTTTCAAGTGAAAATGTAAGTATTAATGATATTTTTGTTTTGTAGATGGATGAGAGTTTAAGTAATGTGACATAATCAAATGCAGAAGTGCCAGGGCAGGAACCTGGAGACCAGGGATCCCCTACTTCTCAGTGATTTGCTGAATTCAAATACCTGTGGCTCTGCAGTGAAATAATTTGTTTAAAAATGTCCATGGAATCTAGTGGAATAATTTGTCTAAAAGTGTCCATGGAATCTCTCTCTTCCCAACCCTCTCCTTTAAAAGCTATCAATAGTTGGGTGGTGGTGGCACACACCTTTAATCCCAGCATTTGGGAGACACAGGCAGTTGGATCTCTGTGAGTTTGAGGCCAGCCAAGTTCCAACACAGCCAGGTCTACATAGAAAAACCTTGTCTTGAAAAATTAAACACAAATAAAACAAAACAAACAAAAAGATATCAATAAAAACAGTTCCTTGCATGTGAACTGGATCAGTGTGTAAAGATGCTTGCTTCCAACTCTGATGATGAATTTAATCCACAGAATATACATGATAGAAGAAAACAAACTCTTAGAAGTTTTCTGCTCTGCACATGTGTATAGCACATGCACACACACACAGAGAGAAAGAGAGAGAGAGAGAGAGAGACAGAGAGACAGAGGGAGAGAGAGATCCTTTCCCCTAAATAATAATGAGTACATGGAAAAATAATTTTAAAAAGTGCCAATTTATTCTCTTAGATATAGATTCTAGATTTTGCCTTTATTTTTCACTTTCTCTTTCTAGGGTGGGATGTAGGGAGGTCAGAAGACTAGAGTTGGTTTTCTTCATCATCCTTGGGTGGTTCAGGGATCAAGCCTAGTGCCTTTACCCAATGTACCATCTTTCCTAAGGATATTTTAATATATGTATGTGGAGGGGGGGATTTGGAGTATAGATCTGGAAACTAAAATAGGGACAGTGGAAGGGGTAAACAGATTCATAATGGTTGTGGAGGGAGGAAAAGTGGGTAGTATAAGACATGCTGACACAAAATGATAAATGGGGACAGGAGATGGAAGGGGGCAGGAGAAGAGGATCAACAAATATCATGAAAATGTGGATAAAATATCACAATGGAACCCTTTAAATGCTAATTAAAAACCATAAACAATTGTAAATGAAAATCAAAACAACTCTGAGATTCCATCCTACACCTGTAAGAATGGCCAAGATAAAAAATATTGCTGACAACTTATGCTGGAGAGGTTGTGGGGTAAAGGGTATACTTCTGCATTGCTGGTGGGAATGCAAGCTGGTGTGGTGATTCCTCAGAAAATTGGGAAGCAACCTTCCTCAAGACCCAGTAATACCACTTTTGGGTATACATCCAAAGGATGCTCAATCTTGCCACAAGGACATATGCACATTTATATTCACAGCAGCATTGTTTGTCATAGCCAGAACCTGGAAACAACCTAAATGCCCCTCGACTGAAGAATGGATAAGGAAAATGTGGTACATCATTTACACAATGGAGTACTACACAGCAAAAAAAATGACGACAACTTGAATTTTGCAGGAAAATGGATAGAGCTAGAAAATATCATTTTGAATGAGGTAACCCAGACACAGAAAGACAATTACTACATGTATTCACTCATAGATGGTTTTTAGACATAAAGCAAAGAAAACCAGCCTACAAATCACAAACTCAGAGAACCTAGACAACAATGAGAACCCTAAGAGAGACATGCATAGATCTCATCTACATGGGAAGTAGAAAAAGACACGATCTCCTGAGTAAACTGGGAGCATGGGGACCTTGGGGGACAGTTGAAGGGGAGGGGAGAAGCAGGGAGGGGAGCAGAGAAAAATGTAGAGTTCAATAAAAATAAAGATAAAAAACCCAAAAAACAAAACAAAACAAAAAAGGAAAACGCATAAAAGCCCTGGGTAGTGTGCATCTCCACTGATCATGCATTTCAGCAATGATTTAATGTTCAATAGGCAGAATAGTTATTACTAAAATTTAGAATATCATATATTTAGAAAATAAATCAGAGAAAATTTTGTCATAAAATAGTGTGGGTTTTTTTCATGAAACTATCAAAGCTATGATTATGATCTCATCTACCTTATTATGAGTTTTCCTGTGCTCATCAGCTTTATGAAATTGTAGACTCTTGGACACTTACAGATTTCAAATAGTTTTTTGAAATTATATGTGCAAGTTTGAGTTCCTGCATGCATGTATATATGGGCATTACTTGCCTACCTGGACCCTTAGAGACCAGAAGTTTGAAACCAAACTGGATCCTCTGAAAGAGCAGTCAGTGCTCTTAACATTTGAACTATTTTGACAGCCCCTGAATTACATTTTTAATAACTATTATATTATTATATATTTTTAATTAATGACAGATGAGTGTTGATATGTACTGACACATTGCATCTTACTTTTCAAGAGTATTGGCATATAACTTAAAAGGCAAAGAGGTAGGCATCTATGTAGTCCTTGTTCCCTCATGTCGGAAGAGGGTTCTCACTGGAGGTACTCACACTCCAAGGATGTTTATTTAATACCTACAAGTTGATGGGCTTTAACATTAATGATGCTCAGGGTTCCTCATTTCTATAAGCTTATTCTCAGAATTATATTTTTACTAGTGTATCTATGTCCACATATTTATTTTTAGATTGAGTTCTAGTCCTATGTCTGTTTCACTGTTCCAGAATCCACAGTATTTGCTAATTTCAAATCCCTTTAATATCCCAAAACATGGTGAAGTTGGAGATCATGAAGACCATGTGGTCTTTCTTCTATAGTGTGGGTATCATGGAGTGATTAGAGTCTATAGAGAGAAAGACTGAATGTATTTTCATATGACAAAAGTAAAACACCAAAAACAATTCTGAAAATCCTAATAACTTCATTGTGAGCTGTAAGACAATGGCTTTGAGAAGAACCACCCTTGAACTTGGAAGCTGTCTTTCCCTCTAAATGATTTGTGGCTTAAGTGGGAGGCTTATTTTCTGTGCCTTTACCTTCTACCTGGTGTTTAGAATAAAACTTTCTTAGCTTTTGTCTCCTCTTCCTTACTAATTTTACTGTTGGTGGTGATAGTGTAAGGGTAGTTGGGGCAGTGGTGGTGTGCGCAAGGGAGGGGAAGAGGGAGACTGGTGATATCATGTTCTCTGTTCATACAGTGGTACCTGAGATGTAGGAAATTCTTAAAGACTACAAGGAAAATGTGCACTGAACTGGTAAGTCAAAAGTCTCTCAAGAGCTGTTTTGACGTTATATGTCAGTTTTAACAGAAAAGACTTTTAAAAGCATATTATTATTTTCACAGAGTTTGAAGATAAGGAGATTAACAGTGTGGGGAACCAGAAATAGACAAACAGGGCAACTCAACTTTCACTGAAGATGGTTGCATGAAATAATTTCATCTGGCTATAAATGGGAATAATGATGAGGACAGTGGAGGGATTAGTTAATTCCACTGTGTGAAGTGCATGTAAAGGTTTAAGGAAATGGACCGGAGATGTTTGGATGGGATAACATGCATATGACATGAAGCCATAGATGCATCCAATGCGTAAAGGGAAGAGGATCCAAAAGTTCCAGGGACCAGAGTAGAAAGTAATTAGGTCACAAAGCTATGTAAATGGTGATTAAAGCAGCAACACGGAGGTTATAGAAGAACCAGAGAAAAGGCAGATGATTCTTGAGCAGTAAGAAAGGGAACCTAGATGCAGAAGCGCACCCTCCTCCATTCACTTGGAAAGCAATGTCTTTCCTTCCCTATAATCTTTCTCTAGTTATTGCTCCTTGTCCACTTCCTTCAGGAAATCATCTTTGGCTATATAGGCTATTTGTAACTGTGATAGTGTTAACTGTTAATTTTTTTATTGATTTTTATTGAGCTCTACATTTTTTCTCTGCTCCCCTCTCTGCCTCTCCCCTTCCCCCTTCAATCCTCCGCCAAGGTGCCCATGCTCCCAATTTACTCAGGATATCTTGTTTAACTGTTAATTTGAAAACTAAATTAATCTGTAGTTGGACTTCTGGGATGGGCATAAATGCAGGATTATATTGTTTATATTAATTGAAATGAAAAGAACCCTTTTGGTTGTGCGTAAGAATCCTGGGTGGTATAAAACACAGAAAGTAAGGTGAGCACTAACTTGCATGCATTCTTCATTGGACTTTAGATAGGACCAGCTCCAACAGGGTCCTGCTACTGTGAATTCCCTTCCTTGATGAACTGTAGCCTGGAACTGTGAGCAAAATAAACCCTTTCTACTTTACGTTGCCTTTGACAGTACTTCTAGAACAGCAAGAGAAGAAGCTGGAACTGGAGCCCTTCTCTGGGAGTTTATTTCTATCTGATCTCTTAACAGAGCTTATACCACACAGGGAATGTTAGCCTGTTTGAAACTGTTTTCTCACCTCATCATCAAATGCACTGTCTGGCGTCGTGGCAGTGGACTCTGACTAAGGTCGGAAACTCAGAATCCATGAGATGATGGAACTGGATTAAAACAACACAAACCAAAATAAAACAAAACACCCAAAAAGCTTAACGAAATAAAAAGCAAACAAACAAAACCAAGGTAAAGACTAATGAGCAAATGAATTCAGGCAAGAATGAGCACCTCAGGAGAAGCAGTGTTGTGCCGGAGGTCAGGGGATGAGGTCGCACATTCTTGTATAAGTGAAGGCTATGAGCTGGAAAAACTATACGAAGAAACAGACTGAGGTCCTATCTTTGACAAAGCTTGATTCTTACGAATAGACAGCATAAGAGGGTTTGTTGTTTTTTTTTTGTTTTGTTTTGTTGTTTTTATTTTTGTCTTGAACTGGAGAGATGGCTCAACACTTAAAGACTAGGCCCGCAACCAAAATATTTTTCCTTAAATGTAAATGACATAGTTAGGGTTCTCATTAAAATGAATCTGGCCATGTAGGTAGGACAGTTTGTTGAAGAGATTCCCAGCAATAAAAAAATGTGAAACAGATTATTAGTACTGTTAGCCTAAGGCACTAAGAGATATTTTGCTCATTTTGGAAGCAAAGTGTTGGGGATTCTCCCTCATGTCTCCTGAGATATATGAAATCATGATTATCATTTAAAGATGCTATTCTGAAAAGAAAACGAAACATGAAAGCATTTCTTTGAGATATGGGTTCATGCAGAGTCATGTCATCTGCCTGATGAAGGCAAACACAATCTGTTTTTGCCAAACACACCAACAAATGGCATTCATGGCCTTTGCTACTCTCGAGGCAAACATGCCCTCTAGAATTCTAGTGTAGTATAAAGATGAGCTATGTCAAAAATAATAAAGTGTAAAAGTTGTCTGAATTTTGATTTTCTGCCTTTTGCTTTAAGTATTCTCTGCTCAAATATATAATTATAAGAGGGAAGTATCTGCTTCTCCAAAGTCAACATAGCTTTCCCAATTTGAAAGCACTCATTTGAGTCAGAAAGTCTTCAAGAGGGTAATGGCAAATCACTTTAATCAGGTGTTTTGGGATGACAATTAAGAAATAAGGCATAAGCTAAGGGTGTGCTACTTACAGATAACACACTTCTTGAAAAGTGTTGTGAGGCATAATGGGACAAATTAGAGTTTCCAGTGAGCTGGGAAACATGTCATTCCTCAGTAGCATGGCTTTCAGAGCCTGTCAATATCATATGCATTGTAGTAGATGCACTAGCTGCATATGGATCTGCTACAACTTGTAAAACCTAAGTTTAAAACATGTTTCCTGTTGTGGCTTGGCAGCAGTTGCTGATTTGCAAGCACGAACCATGACATATATTATCAATTGATAAGTGAAGGGCTGTGACTTCAGCTACAGAGAACCGTGAGCCTTGTGAGACACGGAGGCACAATTACAATCCATGCATTTCAGTTTACCTGTTTCAGGGATATCTTCTCCTCAGCCCCTCTACATTTACATAAAAGTGTGGGGCAAGGTAGTTCCACATAGAAGTTTAATGCAGGCCATTTTTTTCTCCTTTCTATATCACTGTGTCTGATTTTCACAGCCAGGATGCCAGTTACTGGTCTGCATTTGATTGATGGGAAGTGATATCTAGTTCAGCCAACATCAAACACCTTGGCACTTCAGCCTGGAAGATGTTTTGGTAGTTAAGGAGACCATGTTGGACAAAGACTCCTTTAAAAGATGCTCTTTCTTTTTCCTAGGGAGTACCACAGTGAGACACATGGGGAGAGAAGAACGATTATCTTTAATCTATGCTGCTGAGGGAAATCAAAGAGAGAGAATTAAATTCAACAGCAGCTTCTTCTGCTCATCGGAGAGCCCCTTTTCTCTGCTCCATTTGATATAACAAACAAGATCATCAAAGTCAGTCGAGCACAGGTTCAGAACCCGCTGGTCTTTGACCTTGGCCTCCTCCCTGCCTGCAAGGCCTCCCCTGGAATTTCTGTGATGTCAAATCACAAAGTAACATGAAGTGCTTGCACCCCAGGAGCAGTGAGGGGATTTTATTTTTAGATTCCTTTGCTGTGACTCTAGGAAAATAATGTGAAGTTCTTTTGTGGCTGCATCTCAGAGTTTTGATAAATCTGCTATATTTCAAAGTATGAAAGGGGTGATAACAGAAAAATTCTGTCCAGGCATCAACTGTAAAAGCACTAGCTCATCACCAGGTCATCCTAAGAATATCTGCAAAGTCCCATTGGCATCGTGCCAACAGCTGTTCACTGCTGGGAACTATCAGGAATTTCACCACACCCAGTAGACACCTATCTCCAGATGTGTTGCATAAAGCAGTTCATACAATAGACATTTTCTTCATAAAAGTGTGTAACTTGTAACTGGAGGCACTTATTGCCTCTAAAAGGATTAGGGGGAAAAAAAAGAGAAACAAGCATTTTGTAAAGTTCTTTAAAATTAGCATTCCTTTCTGAACACACGTATAATCCTTTTTTAACTAAAAATAAACAGTGAAATACTGATGTAATCATGATTATTGTCACCAATACAAATAGCAGTATTTAAAAACAGTCCCCATAAGAAAAAGATGTTTTGTTTTTTTTCAATTTAACCCTTCAAATTTTCATTTATATTTTTTACTACTTTGTCTGTGCAGGGTAAGGCTTGCTTAAATGCCAAGATTTTTTTAATTTAATTTAATTTAAATTTATAAATAAGAAGTAGGATACATGAGTGACAGTCACATAAATGATATACTCATTCACTCATTTAGCTGATGCAGTTCAATTGTGCACTCACTTCTAGACAAATGATCTCCTAGGCAAGAAGAAGGAAGTGATGCATTTCAAGATGACTCACATACATCTTCAAATTTTTGCATAAAATTTATATTTGCATAAATTGTTCTGTTAATCACTTCAAAATATGCACACTTTATTGAACCTTAGAAACCAGATTTTAAAAGATATAATGTATCTGCATTGTTTATTATTTAGTAAGCTTTGAGCTAGAAACTACAGAGTGTTGATGCTTTGCATGCCTTTGCTTAATCATGGAATCCAACAAGAATAATAAATCAGTTCATTCAGGATAGATAATACAATAATAGATATTCCTAGAAATGAAAGCAAAGATTAAGTACAAGGAACATCCAGAGAGGACCTGTTGGGTTCAAAGAAACAGGAGAGCTTGAAAAATGCCAGAAGAACAGCAAAGGCTCAGATTTAGAAGGCCACAGCCCTGGTGTAGACATGTCTGCCTGGATGAATGCAAGGGTGTGTTAGGATGATAATGAAAAATGATCGTTAAAAGTTTCTTTTTATGAAATGATACATATGGTAGGTTCATTAGCTTAAATTTTGCTTTTATTAAATGGTCAATGGTAGAAGCTTTCTGGTATGTTAGAATCTTAATGAAGGTTAGTTTAGGAAAAGATATCTGGCCAATTCTTATGCTGGAGCAGAAGAAATGGAAAGATGGGACTACTTATTGACACATTCTTGTGATTATAATGCAAAATCCTGTCAGAGTAATTGTCAGGTCATATGTGGGGGAAGAAAGCGATCACCTGTCAAACTTGGGGGACAGAGAGTGAGCGAGTGAGCGCTTGTCAGATTGTGAGGGTGGGGGCACTTGCCCCAGTGCCAACAGCCAGGTTACGTCCCTAGACAGAAAACGCAGTGAAGAAATTGAAAGAGCTAAAGCAGAGACAACAGCATATCTGCTTGTGCGAGTGCTGAGTGAGTGAAAAAAAAGAAAAAAAAGAGAGATGAGAAATGAGTGAAGATGGTGAGTGCGGAAATGCTCCCGGGTTTGGCGTCAACAGTCAGCACATTGCACCCCACCCCTCTTGAGGCAGCTGTGTTTTGGATTCCCTCTCTTTCATCATCTGTGTCTCCTGTAATTTTCCTCTCGCCACCCTTTTCCATAGCCTCCTTTGATGGATGCTCCAACTTAGTCTTTTATATGGAGTACTTTTGTTTTCAGAGAAGTATTTATGTGAAGTTACAAATGTAAATTTTCATTTCATCTGCAGCTTGTACAGCCGGTGCTGAACTTGGCTTCTGAGCATTCTAGTCTACAGTCTACAACATATTCAACTAATGAGCATAAGCATAATCTTTGCAGCTATGTGTTACCTTGGTTTGCTGTTTGGCTTGCATAATTTGGGGAGTGACAGTAACTTGTCCTTTTACGCTATTTTTTGATGATCCCTATGTCTTTTTAATAATCACCCATGTCAAAAAAAAGACCTAACACCCTTGATCTTGATGATATTACAACTCTGCCTACAGATTCATTGTAAGAACACTAGCAGAGAAACAAGGAACATTTTGTTACTTCCTTTATTTTTGAGATTATAATTGGATCATTTCCCCCTCTAAGCCCTTCCATTTACCTCTAATTTCTCTTTCAAATTTATGATCTCTTTTTCATTAATTGTTGTTACATACATATTTGTACATACATATATATGCTATATACTATAATATAGTATGTATGCTATAATATAGATTACATATACCACAGACACACAGACACAGACAGACAGGTGTGTGCACGCACACACACACACACACATTCCTAAAACCTACCTGCTCAGTCTGGATAACACCACTAGTGTGTGTATTTCAATGCTGACCATGTGGTATTGGATAACCAGTTGATGTGCTCATCCCTAGGGAAGACTGTTTCTCCCACTCTCTGCACTGCTCAGTTGCCTGTCATTCTTTGTGTAGGATGAAGCCTCCTGGGTTTTTCTCTCTTGACTTTGGAGTGTCTATTGTCATTCTTATTCAGTTCATGTGTAGGCAGTCATACTTTTGTGACTTTATAGATGGAGCTTTTGACATTCATAGGAGACACAGTCCATTTTTATTTATATGTGGCTTTTTCCTTTCTAAAGAAACATTGCAAGCTTTCTTCTCTTAATTTGTTTTTACATTTATTGATTGGGTGTCTGAGAAGTAGGGGTTTGTGGATAAGCATGGTCCAGAGAACATGTGTAGGGTCGGAGGACAACTGTCCTTCTACCATGTAGATGCCAGAGGTCAAGCTCAGAGCCAGGCTGTGAGTAAGTGCCTAACCCATTTCACCAGTCTGCATGTCTTTTAATCATTACATTTTGCCAAAATAATGAATTGTGGTTCAGATGTTTTTTTTTAAGAAAACTGAACAGTTAAAACTAATTTTCAAAGTGGCATTTCAAGAAGCCTGTGTAGTTTCTTCTAATAGACTGGGACGCTGAGCTCTTAACTCTCATGCTTCAGAAGAAAGACTGCTCCACAGTAAATTGCTATTAAATTTGTGCATTTGTGAAGGATTGGGGCATTTAAAATGAAGGAGAAGACATAGCCATTGTCAATTTCATTTCATCATATGCAATTGTTGACCATAATGGTGCTTGCCTGAAGTTGCAAACCCTCCACATTCTAGAGTTGGTTTCCAGCCAGCAGTGAAGGAAACAGAACTCATGTGCCCTGTTCCTGTTTAATACGTTTAGAAACCAGAAAACAAGAGTACCTATGAATCAGCAATTCTGGCCTTTCTGAGTTTTTCCTCTTTAAAAATAACTGCAGCCTGAAACACAACCTATCCCTCTAGAAATCATAACCTATCCTTCTGGTTACTCAAAACCAGTCCCTGAATACTAAAGCTGAAGGGATAGATTTCAATTCTTGGAAGTCATCTCAAATGTCCACAAACATTAATGTTCCTTTTTTCATGTTTGTCACCTTTGTCCACTTGGAATAGCACCTGAACTCCCAGGTTGGAGACATGGCTTACTAGTTAAGAGCATTTGTAGTTCTTCCATGGGACCAGAGCTCAGTGCCCAGCATCCATGTTGGGAGGTGCACAGCCACCTAAAACTCCAGCTCTAGACAATCTGATGCCCTTTTCTGACCAGGACATGAGTATACTTGTCATAGCAACTCTCACAAACACACATACATGATACATACATGATACATAATAGCAAATGTCACAAACACACATACATGATACATACATGATACATAATAGCAACTCTCACAAACACACATACATGCATAAAAATATAAATAAACCTTAAAGTAACTCTCAAATTGTTCACTTTCACATTTGATTTTTATTTTTTAAATTGCAGAATTAATATTCTGTAGATACTAGAATATTTGGTTTAGGAGTTCTTGTAGTAGTAGTAGTATTACTAAGTTTTTCATAAAAATGAATTAAAAATGATTGAAGACCCTAATATAAGGCCTGATTTTTTTGAAACTGTCAAATTAAAACATAGATAGAAATAGCTCAGAATATGGATATATGCAAGGAGTTTCTTTGGAGTCTAGCTACACAAAATATAATAATAAGAAATGACAAATGGGACTGCTTGAAATTAAAAGACTTCCACAGAGAAAAATAAATAACAACAGAATAAATGGAACAATTTTTACATTATATGTATCAGAGAGTGTATTGCTATTTAGAATATCATAAATATATACATGAATAAAATGCTCAAAAGTTTAAACACATACAAAACAAATCAGCAAATGAACTTAATATATAACTCTCAAAAGTGTTACACTTGGCTAAACAATATGTAGAAAAATGTTCAACTTCCTTGGAGATCAAGGCAATGCATACAAAAACTATGTAGTGTCTGTCTCATTCTATTTGGAATGGCAGTAACCAAAAAAATCATAACATATATTAGCAATTGTGTCTGTGTCTGTGTGTGTGTGTGGGTGGGTGTAGGGAGGTATTCACTGCTTATGAGAACAAATGTCTTCTTCAAAGGACAAAAAGAAAAAAAGGAAAAAAAAAAGAAAAATCTGATTCAACTGTATCACTCTCCTAAGTATATAGTGGAAGGAATCTAATCCAGTATAGCGTGTGGTACAAATCACAAGAGGTGAGATATGCAAATGACCTAGGTGCCTTTAACAGAAGAATGGATAAAAGAAATGTAGTGTATATATGCAGTGTGGTTAAATTCAGTCATAAAGAATAAAATTATGCCATTTTCAAGAAAATGGATAGATTAAAGATCACCAAGTTGAGGCAAATAATTCAGATCCAAAAAGACATAGGATGGGTTGCTCATGTTTTCTCTAATGTTCATAATTACAATATGTAAATATGGCAAGAAAGTAGATGGAGCATCATTAAAAGTAAAGGATGGGTTAGTGGCGAGCTGAGTATAAGCATCGCATGTGTAAAGATATTTAATACCTTATTTTGCATACTTATTAATAAATAGCACAAATATTTATCAGATCCTATAAACTTGATAATCTTATTACTTAAAATAATTCTGTGTTTTTTGCTTTTGTTGTTAATGTACTTGTTCTTGCTTGTGCCATAATGGTATTCATTGCGGAGTACTTAACAATACTGTCAAAGTACTACTTTGTAGAAGTAAGATGACATCAGTGAGGTTTTCAGCAGTGCCACTTTCAAATTAGGTGCTTCTATTTGTTACGAAAGACTCCATCTTTTATCTTGTTGGGCATAAATAATATAAAAATAGTTAAAAGGAAACGCTAATGCTTTTAGAACTTTGTTGTCATCTAGACATCATTACTGATGTAGACAACCCCCAGCCTCAGAACTTATATAAGTACACATATTATCAAGTTCTGTGGGTAATACTCCTCTGCAGAAGGAGACTAAAAGCACTGCTCTAAAATGAATGACGTATACTGAGTATGTTAACATGCACTGGGTGTTAGGATTTTTTTTAACAATCCACCTTTCATAGAAGTCAGCCATCATTCCTTACTTTATCAAAATCAACTTTATCCATAACTATGAACATTTTCTCTTTATGCCATAGTAATCCTGTAAAGTACTATGATTTATGAAAACATATAACACAGTTGTCTCTCTAGATATCAATTTATTTATTACAGTGATTCTCAAACTAAAGAGACAATTAAAAAACGATGAAATTTATCCTACACAAAGTCATAATTTGTTGTATTAGTTGGGAATGACATGCATGAACTTGTATTATTACAATTACCCCAGATGACATGTGCTTTTACTTGACAACACTTTGTGAAAAAGTGATTAAATGCCTAGTTTATAACTCATTTGCCAAGGGTGTCTTTTCGTTTTGGAGCCAGGTCTCAAAAGTTTAAAGTCACAACAAGTTTTTATTTTGTGTTTCAGGCTAAAAAAAAATGCAGAAAACTGGTGATAAATAATATTGTAGGGGATTGAAGGTTTCAATCTGCCTGTTGATAGAAATATCAAGTATCTGCATGATAAGAGCCTAACTCGGCAATTATAGTTTTAAAAAAAGTTACATATATCTTTTAATTGTATAAAAACATATCCTATATTCTACAATTCTATTTTAAAGGGTTTTCTATCAATAGTAGCTTATGAACATAGATATTACTCGACCATGTTACATTAACACACAAACGTGCATTCCTCATATTTTGATTACTAAGAAATTATTATAATGATTTTCAAAAGTATTCCTTGAAAGTTAGGATCAAAATTAAACTTATATTTGAATTGTTGAATAAATAATAGAGCAACAGCTAAAATGTTGTGCCATCAACCTGCCTTTGTCTAGGAATCTTTTCTCAGTAATTTTGGAGTTGAACATTTTAAAGATTCACTCATTCAGAAATATTCATGGAAGCTATGGAAATGAATAAACAGTTCAGTGCAAGTTTGCAAATCAACAAAACAGCATCAAAAACCAAGCTTTTCAAAGAGACAATACACAGTAGCCAAGAGGAGAGGAATTTGATCGTTCATTAAAGGTTAACAATAGGAAGAAAATGAAGCACGTTTGAAATGAAATTATGTATCTCCTAGAAAAGTAAGAGTTTCATATATGTGGAAAGTTATTTTTAAAATTCTTGTAAATAACCCTCAAGATAGAGAGATTATAAAATTAAAAATGATGGACATTTGACACAAAAAAAAACCCACTTCTGATAGCCTGAGAATGCACTCAGAGTTTTGGCTATTTAAACCAAAATTTAAACCAAACCTGCATTTTTAAAACAGAAAACTAAAGCTAAAAACCTTAGAACTAGAGAGATAGTTCCATGATAAACAGGCCACAGAAGGATGAGCTCAGACCCTCATAATCCATGTGTGGTACCTCTCACCTTTAGTCTCAGTGCTCTTAGAGTGGGATGGGAAGCAGGAACAGGATAATCTGGGTTATCCTGTGCCAGATTAACCTGTACATACATCACCCAAACAGAAAGAGACTGTCTCAAATAAAGTGAGAAGGTGAGGGACAACATTGGGGCTGCTTTTGACCTGTGCTATGTGTATTATGACCCTCCAACAAGCCCAGATACTTTATGTATCACATTTGGTGACATGTCAGAAGCTCCAATGAGGCCTTGGAACCCAATATGCAGGCAGCAATGTCTGCTAAAACAAGAACAAAAACTAAGTCAATAGTTGCAGGATGCGATTTGGAAAGTCCTAAATGTACTAATGCTGCATTTTGGCTTCTGTCCTCCAACTTCTTGCTAACTGTTCCTGTTAATCCAAGTGTGTGAACCCAGGGTATGAATTTTGTGCTTAAAAGCCAAGAGCAGTCAACTTCCAGCCTGCATGATTTGGGCAAGTTCCCCATGCAGTAGTCAATTGGTGAATACAGGCTTTGTATTTGACTTTAAGAGTGTTGTGTTCTCTGGTGGACGAATCTCTCAACAATAAAAATTTAGAAAACAATCTAGCCTTAAAAGACAAAAACAGCAATAGAAAATATCAACTGTAAAATCTAATAAACCGATCATGTTGGAGGTTTGGCTAAGAAGAACTTAAAACATTTGGCCTGTAAAAGGGGACATCTGCACCAGAAGATCACAGAATAGGGGAGCACTTTTGAAGCTGGAGACTAGGAAGCCAATTCCTAACCTGACATGTGGTAAGGTTTCTGACACCTCTATCATGTAAAATGGCTGTGGTTAATTTGAACAATGGTAAAATTTTCCAGGAGAGATTTAAAAAAAGAAACAACAACAACAAAAACAAGTAAATGAATGAACAGAGGAAAGAATTTCTGAATTTAAATGAAACAATGGTCAAATATTATGAACTATAGGATCCAAGTAAAAAAAAATGTAAAAGGCTACTGACAAAAGAGATTCTAATAGCTAGTAGGGAGTGGTGAAAGCCAGTGGATTTGAGCAAATAGCATAGTTATTAACTAGAATGAGAAGTCCAACCACCTTCTGCACTATAAAATAGTCCATGATGACAGGAGGATTTGGGGTGAGGAAATCCAGGGACAAAGTTCAAGGAAGCTGATACCTGAGAGGTTTTGCTGAGAGGTCAAGTCAGCCCTAGGAGACAGAGCACTGGAGTAGCATTATGGGGGAGCACCGACCTGTCTATCTTAGTGCAAACGGTAGAATGTGTTGGTGTCACCTTCCTGAGGGGTGACGTGTGTCGAGAGTGAGCCCTTGTACTGGAGAAGCTGGAGAGATGTCAGGAATTACTAAAATTCAGGCAAGAACTTTCTGAGAGCAGGATGAAGAAGTAGGGGTCATGTGAGCCAGAGAATGGGAAGATAGCGAAGAAGGGAGGTGAGATCACTTTATGAAGTGTGTTGGAATGAAAGACCAGGATGGGTTGTGTAGGATATAGATGAGAAGAGACCCCTGGGAGGCTTGAACTCTGAAAGTCTGATAATTTGATTTTAGTCCCTGGAAAGCACATAAAGGGCGAAGGAAACAACTGACTCCACATGACCTCCATATGTGTGCCATGGCATGTAGTCCCACTCAAACGCGCGCGCACGCGCGCACACACACACACACACACACTCGTGTGCAAACACTACATATGTGTGTGTGTTTGCTAAATTATAGTGTGTTGAGAAGAACTTTGTATGTATGTTTGTGTATATGTGTACGTGTGTGTGAACCCATATATGTGATTGGTTAATGATTCCTTAGACATAGAGGTACCAGAAGATGATAAAATACTAAGTGTACAGAAACCAGGTATTGTGGAATGCTATCTGCTACCCCCATGCATAGCAGCTCCCATCTTCATCAGATCAGCTGTGCCCTGTACCACCAGGAATGAGAATGATGATGTTCCCTCAGCAAAGAAGGGGGCAGAGGGGCCACTGGATACTAACTTCATCTTCCAACTGCTTTTTTCTTTTTTCATGTACAAAGAATTTGTAAGCAGGTCAGCCTTAATCACATGAGGTTCCTGGGTCTTTGAAGCAGGTCCTATAAGGTTAAGTAGAGGGTATTTCATCTATGTGTCTATGAGGAAGCCATCATCCATACTCAGTTAAGACTTTCCAGTGTGGCTGTTTGGGGGTCCCCATTTCTCTTGTCAGTAACCACTCCCCCATTTTCTGAATGAAAGTCCATTAGACTCATATCCAGTGTGCATTTTTGTGGATACTGATGAGGGGAAATCTTATTTCTATCTTCTCTGGGAAGGGATTCTTGTAACATGTTGTAAGCAAGACTTATAATTTACAAAGGTATCTGCTTACTGCTCCTCATACCATTTCTCCTAGTACTTAATAAAGTTCAATGGTGTCCTAATTCTTTCAATTTCTCAATGGAGTCATGTTCTTTCTTGCTCTGGGAACTTTACATGTCATTCTGTTTCTGGAATATTGTTGCTTCTCAATATCTTAAACATTTTCAGTCATTGTAATAATTTCAGGTTTTGTTGTTTTTACTGTTAATAGATTTTTTCAGTTTTAATGTAACTTTCTAATTATTTTCCTTATTATTTATTGCACTTCCAGATTTTTCTTTACAGAAAATTTAATTAGGTAATTTTTGAATGTCTTTCCTACTTACTTGCTTCTAAGCCCCATTAAGGCAGGGAACAAGAAAAGATTTGTTTTTGCCTTTGAACAATTGTTTTTTAATACTGATGCTTTAAACTAATATTTGAATGAATCATACATAAACACTCTTTCCTTACATCTACACCAGTATTTTGTCATTTTTTTAAAAAAATTTTACCCTAACTATTCTGACTGGGGTAAAATGAAATCTCAAAGTTGTTTTAATTTTTATTTTCCTGATAAATAAAGATTTTGAATGTTAAAATGTATTTCAGCCATTTATGTTTAACCTTCTTCGGTCAGGCATGCTCACCAGGCTAGACCCTGGAGTAGTATGTACAGGATCTGTCTTGGTAACGAGGTTGTATGTGGTGTGTAAAGCCCTCTGAGTGAGTGTTAGGCTGGGAGTGCCCTGGAAGAAGCCTATAGGTTAGTTGCAGAGCAGCACACTAGGTGTGGGATCAGGACTAGAACTGGTGGGTTGAGAAAATCATGGAGGGGAGGGTCAGGAAGAATCATAAGGCTAGCTCCAGAAATGGATGCTCCCCTTCCTCTGTTCATAAAATGTATGCTCTACTTCCCTACCCTTGGAAGATATCCTCACCCCAGTCCTTTACTAGATACCTAAGCTCTGCTTATTTGAGTTGAAACACACAGATCTAAAACTTGAGAGCTAACATCCTCAAATAAAAAAAATATTTATTGCATCTTTTGGGGTCTGGGTTATCTCACTCGAGATGATTGTTTCTAGATCTATTCTGCAAATTTCATTTTTTCCAAACAGTTGAATAATATTTCACCATGCAAATATATCACATATTTATTATCCATTCGTCCGTTGATGAACAACCAGTACTGAAAGGGTGAGCTTGGTTTAGTGTATATTAGGGAGTCAGTTTCAGCTTTTAAGGATAAAGATTTTTTTTCAATCAGAAACACAAACAATATGTAAAAACACATGGAAAGCACAAAAATAGGAAGTATAAGAGTCCAAGAAAATGAAAATCTGTATAGCACTTCAGGGGATTAAATACATTGAGTCTCAATCCATTTCCACAAGGGGCCATGGGAAAAGGGTAGGCAAAAACTTGCCAGAACCAATAGGTATGGAAAAACCAGGATGATCCTTTTGCATTCTATTTCTTGAAATGAAACACCCAAAAGAACTAAGTCTTCTGACCAGCTATGTGACCATCTTAAAAGGACAGGTTCTCCATAATCTCTGAAGACTACAATACTGGATTCCTAAACCTGTTTCTAGGATGTGCTTAAATGTTTTTAAAGTAACATTTATTGGTTTCTGGTTACAATATCATATACAGTTATTATCAAAGAAAAGAGAACAAGGAATAAAATAAAAACCATCTGTGATGAAATAGTTTCATTCCATATGAGGATAACTAACATGACCTGTAGCCAGCCTTTCTCAAGGCAGTTGCCTGACACAGTACAGAGAGGGCCAATTAAGGCACCAGAACCACACCTCACTGTGGGGTGAGACAGTATACACTGGAGAACGGCTGTGTGACTAGGGTCGCTGAGTTAGCACAACAGTATAAATCCTCAGATTCTTCCCTGATTCGGGCTACAGTGACAAATAGCTGGTGTGGTAGTGAGAAACATAAAGCGCAGTCCAGAGGTGAGGAGGATAGACATAAAAGTTCTGAGTGGAAAGGGAGACAGAAAGAAAGCAGATTATTCTTGGTTCTTCTAAAATATTGTAATAAAATATGTCCCTGTGTATGTCATGAATACATAATAAGAATTTACAATTTAAAGGAGGTGTCAAGTGCAAAACAGTGTGTTCGAGAAGAGAAGGAAGTTTGCCGCTCTAGAGAGCGCGGGCACACTTGGCTGAAATGGTTGAGACAGCCCCTGCATTCTACCAACCTCGCATCTGCTCCCGAGATTTTCTTTGAAGAAACGCTGCTGCCCACATTTCATCAGACAGGCCAGTCTCTCTCATCAGCTCCAGGTTCTAACATTTGACCTAAGATAATAAATAACGGCTATCCATCTTAGCTTCCATCGAGGTCCCGATTACTGGCTCTGAAATTAGGGGTGTGGCTCAGTTTAGGCTGTTAGGAATTGGGCCAGCCTTTTACCAACATACCCAGGGAATATTTCTTTCTAATGAGCTGGAACCACGTGAGCATACACTTGGAATTTAAGGAGGCACCATGACAAGAAAGCCTGCCTTCTCAAAACTGAAGCTAATTCTTTCCGAGGGTGGAGCTGAGCTCTCCAGTGGCCTTCTGGCTTGATGGCTCCTACATGGTCCATGTTCATTTAAAAGTATTATTCCTTAAAATAATTATTTTTTTAAAATTAGCATTCAGTGAATGAGTTTTCTTTAGGCATCTTCATACACATTAACATTTGGTTGATATCTGTCTTCCCTGTCCCTACTGTCCACCTCCCTGCTTGAATCCTTGTGGCCCCACTTTCATTTTCTCTTTTTTCTCTTTTCCATTTTCATGAAAATCGCAAGGGTTCTATTGCCTCCTCCACTCCTTTGTTTTTTTAAAGGTTTGTTTCATTTATTTTTCTTTTATGTGTATGGGTGTTTTGATTGAATGTGTGTATGTGCACTGTAAACTGGCTTGGTGGCCAAGGCAGTCAGAAGAGAGAGATGGGTTTTCCGTAGCTACTGAGGGCCAAACCCTGGTCCTCTGCAAGAACTGCAGGTGCTCTTCAGCCATAAGACATCCCTAGCACTCTATTTTTTTTATTATATTAATCTTGTGAATGTGTGTGTGTGAGAGAGAGAAAGAATGTGTGGAGATATGTATTCCATGCCCAGGTATGGAACTATGTGGGTTCAGGGAATCAAATCAAAATTTCAGGCTTGGTGGCAAGCATCCTTACCCACTGAGCCATCTCACTGTCTCCCAAGTCTTCCTTCTGAAGATCTTTCACCACCCTGGGGATCAAATCAAGTCTTTGGGCTTGGTGGTAATCCATGGACATTTTTATGACACCATGCCAAACTCTCCATTTCTTCTCAGAGGACAGTTGCTACTAACATCCTGACACCTTTCACAAAACAGCTCTGGTGATCTTTCTGTTTCTATGTAGTTTACAAGGATAAAATTTCAAACATTGTTACATGTGCTGAACATATCTTATCAGTATAGGTGTTTGAAAAGTTGAAGAAGTTATTGCTCAATCATATTTTCCACAGGCAGCTAGTCTTTCTAAGCAAGTTCAAGAGATCCAATTGGTTCACAAATGAGTTCTTCCACTCTTTCAGGAATGGATTATCCCTGTGAATTAACTTGGCTAGGAGCAGTGCAACTCAATGTACTGGTCACTAACTACAAGTGCTAATGAACAGCAGAAATGACCAGTCTGAACGTGAGCTATGAGTTGAAAATATACACTGGAGGGTGTGATGAGTTTTTTTTTTTTGTCCTGCCAGCCAGCTCCCAGATAATGACATGGAGACTACTTATTCATTATACAAGCTTAGTTTCAGCTTAGGTTTGTCCCACTAGCTCTTAAAAGTTAACTAACCTTCTTTTATGAATCTATGTTTTACCATGTGGCTCTCTTTACCTTTATTTCATTCTGCATTTTTGACTTCCTCCATGTCTCACTGTGTCTCTTCTGTGCCTCAATTATCTCCTCCTACTTCCTCTCTCTACTTAGACAACCTGTCTATACCTCCTGCTCAGTTAGATCTGTAAGATGGACAAAGGAGAGTCCCTATGCTGGGTAGATTGCATCACATGAAAATAGAGATGTATGGCAGGAATGATCCTCAAATTCCAATCAAATAACAGGAATACTGTGAAGAACATAGGTCTTGATGAACTGATTCTAAATTACTTACAATGACTCTGAGCCACAACAAAGCAAACAGGCAAACAAACAAAGATTGTATTGAATAAGCCTCTACCAAACCTTTTTGGTCCTTAGGGAAAATGAATCCTCATTTTAATTTATGTTACATTGAGGAAAATATATTTTCTTAGATATTGTGGAAAGAGGTTTTAAACCACACACTCATAGGGAAGGAAAGTTTTTGAAAGGGATGGCACTCAATTAGACTCAGCTGGGTTGGTAACCCCACTCATATCCACCTTTAGCAAGGACACAAGTTTGTGTCTTGTCATTGTTCAAGACACGAAAGAGAACAGCCTCTGCCAAGTGGCTTATAACTGCTAACCTAGAAAATGCAGCATGTCACAAGGGAAAACCTAATGCTTACATACGAAAATATTATTTGGTTGCACATATGAATCCTGTTAGATTCAGTGGTATGTGGAGGCTGTAGAGATACGTGCAGTTTTTTCCAGTTTTATTTCAATTCTGGCACAAACCAGGTGTTTCTCCTGCATGCCTGTGCACACACATGAAATGTCAGCGAACCCAGGAATATATTAGTGGAAATGTTTTTTGAATTATTACTTTGAATTATATTTTCAAGTGTTTTATATTAAGAAGAATGTAAAGTATGAATTTTAATATGCTTGCACTTTGTACCTATGTGGATATTTTATGAAAAAATTAATTAGATTTATATTAGTGTGTGTTTGTGTGTGCATGTGCACACATGCATGCATGTGTGTGTATGTGTGCGTGTTTAAATTAGAATTTTTATTACTTGAAAAGCTTTCAAAACCTTTCTAAGAATGTCAAGGAATTAAGACTTAAGTCTTTACTACATTTTAAAGGTAACTCCTGTTTATGAAGGCTGTGCTTGCATCGTACCTATTCCACCCAGGTTTATTGAACTTAAGCTCAATTATTTCTCAAGCTGCTTTGAGGATCAGAAGCCAGAAAATTTCTCATGGTATGTTAATATTGATTCTAGATGGGTTAAGGAAAAATGAGATTATGTATTGAGTGAATAATTTGTATATTATTTTATTAAAACAGAAGTAGCATTTTTATACAGCATGATGTGTGGTGTAATGTTGACTGAAGTTTTCTGTCCTGCCCGGTTTCTGTCCTCCCACCATGTCCCACAGCCATTTACCCCAAAGAAAATCACACAGAGGTCTACATTAGTTATAAGCTGATTGGCCCATTAGCTCAGGCTTCTTATTAACTCTTATAACTTATATTAGCCCATTATTCTAGTATATGTTAGCCACATGGCTCAGTACCTTTTTCAGTGGGGCAGGTCAAATCTTCCTTCTTTGGTGTCTGGAGAGGACTGCAGAGTGAGCTTCCTGCTTCCCAGAACTCTCCTATTTTCATTGCCCTGCCTCTACTTCCTGTCTGGTTGTCCTGCCTATACTTTCTGCTTGGCTACTGGCCAATCATCACTTATTTAAAACATAATTGACAGAATACAGAATTGTCCCATACCAGTGTAAGGCATGTTTATATATATTGCTGCATTTTATATTTCTTTCCTAAATCAGATCCTTGTTAAATTAATTGATACAGCTGATAATGATGTATGTGTTGATCTAGCCTTCTTTCTATTTTCTTTCTTGTATTAGGTTTTATATTCTTCATCCTTATTGTAAATTATTTATCTTCTCTAATTATGTATTGTTCCTCTCCTCAAGATTTTCCAGAGAAAGGTAAGTTCCAATGTTAATTTGGAAAAAGCAAGATAATTCTATAATTTTAAAAACTAAAGTAATTAAGTCTAGTTGCCACATGAGAATAAGTTTAAATATCAGATATAAGTTTTTGGTTTTTTTAACCACAATTGTCCAGAGTTTTTTGTCTCCTGTGTTTGTTCATACTATCCTATGCTCATATTAATATAATCTTTAAATCAAATTGTAGTGCAAAAAAAGGCACTTGAGGAATCCTTTATGAAGTGTTCTGCATTTATACATGCCAGCACCTCACAGCACTTGACCACTATTGAGTTCCAAGAATATTGTCAAAGAAGGAAAACAAACACAAATAAAAAAGCAACCCCAACAACAACAAAAAAATCTCTCTACAACTTCTTGCCTCAAATTTTCTGCTTTTAGATTGTGCACATTCCTCATTCTGCCTGGGTTCTTCATTATTACAAATGTCATCATTTACACTTGTTCAGTTTTTGTAATGTTTGAGAACTCCATACATTCCTATAATGTGTTTGGATCAAGCCTCCACATCCCCTTACTTCATATTTCTTCCTTCCACTTGTCTCTCCCAACTTCGTGCGTGTTTTTATAAACTCCCACTGAATCTCCTTAGTGCTGACTGTATGCGCATGGGTGTAGGACTATCCACTGGAGAATGAGAAGTCACCCAGGGGCTATATCCCTGAAGACATGTGACTCCCCTGTTCAGAAGCCATCAGTTACCAATAGCTAACTGTACAGGAGTGTGATTCCATGAGCGTCTCTCCCACCTTGGATGGAGAGTTTGGCTGATCTGATGCAAGCATTCATAGCTACTGCAAGTTCATGTTTGCAGTGGCCCTGTCATATTTATTAATTCTCTGAGAATTTCATGTATTGTATTTTGAACTCATTTACTCCCCAAGTCCTCCCAGAACCACCTTCTTCACCCTCACATCCTTCCTATCCAACTTGGAGATTTCTTATTCTTTTTAAAAATTGATTTTCCCATCAAGTCCAGTTTGTGTTGCTTGACTAGTATTCTGTTTGGGGCCTGGTCTGGTGCGTGGTAGACCTACCAGGAGTCAGATAATTAAAGAAAACTGACTCTTCTTTTCCCAACAACTATCAAAAATCAAAGGATACTCATTAGGTAATGGGATTTTATGCTCAAGAAAATCTGTAGAAGTATATCTGTTTATAAAATATGTATACTTATATAATTTTACACATTTCATATATTTAAGCAAAAAACTCTAGAGTCCTTGAAATTAGTTTTCTTTGGGGGCATGTGTAAACCTTAAACTATCCTCTAGATTTCTAGTCCTTCAGTCTTAATACTAATACTTAATGCTGATAATAGCCTCCATGGACTGAGGTGATTTCCAAGAAAAAGAACCATGGATACTGCTAGGCATTGGTGGAGGTCAATTTTTTCAGAAGACTCAGTAGGCATCCCCCTCTCTCCTTCAGATATATCTGATTTGGGGACCATAGAAGAATTGCAGGTTGTAAAAGGGGGGATGGTATAAAAGCAATATTCAAGCATGAAATTCAAAAGTTAGAAATTTGAATGGAAAATAAGCAAAATGTTCATTTAGGAATTTAATAATGATAGGAATAGTTAGCATTGCTGAGTGTTTTGAACACTAATTTATATGCCACTTTTCAGTTAAATGTTATAAAACCTATTGCTTAGTACAATAGAGATCAGATTTCTCAGGAGATAGTTTATTTGAAACAGATTTGAAACATTCTCTTGAATAGAATGTCAGTACAGATGACAACTGTAGTTTTATATAGCTATATAAGTACACACAAATAGCTATATACATATACTTTTAAGTAAAAAATGTATCTGATCTTAGAATCTAGTTCCATGTGACTTTAGCAAAAATACACATTTCCTGATGCTTTCCTGCTTAATTTACAAAAAGCACAGCCTTTTTAAGAATTTCCAAAGGCACAGACAAATCAAATGTTGTGAATCTTTAAACAATTTTATTGTGCTCAAATATTTATAGGTTGGCAGCGGAAGTTCTGAGAAAGAAGCATTTGCGTGATGTTGGAGACTTGGCTTCCAGGAGACTGGAAGATTCTGAAGGCTGGTATCTAGGCTCTCTCTTTAACGAAGCCCATGAGAGTGGAGAGGACTTATAGGGATGTGGAATTAAAAGAGAAAGCAAAGGGAGGCAAGTGGTAGTGGAATGAAGTTTGTCTGTATTTAAGGTGAAATGGAAGAATCTTCCCAAGGCCAGGCCAGGGCAGTAGGCACAAGTGTCTTACATTTCTTATTCTGTCCAGAAAATGTACCCCTTGACTCTATATAGGAAAAAGTACTTCTTGGCACTAGGTCAAATTTTTATACATGTCACAAAAATGGAGTGGAGTTAGAAAAATAGTGAGAAGACAGCATACAGGCTTTCAAGTTTTAATAGTGAATAAAATCCATAATTAATACTTTTCTCAAAGATGATGTGTTAAAGGAGTAGTTCCTGAAACATGACACAAGGAGAAAAAGCTGAGGAGTTGGTTACACGTTGGAAAGTCAGAAACTGAAGTCAGAAACTTTAAGTAGTGCCCAAGTCTCTCCCTGTCTCTGTCTTTCTGTCTCTCTCTCTGTCTCTCTCCTCCCTATGTGTATATGTACAGGAAAGGAGAGGGGGTGGGGTGTAAGTCATGAGCAAGCAAAAGAGAATCATACATGTGTGTCTAAGGAAGCCAGAAGGCAGCAGATCCCTAATAATTGGAATTACAAGCAGTTTCGGGGAGTTGACATGAATCTTGGAAACTGAATTTTGGTTCTCTAGAAGAGCAGCAAGGTAGCTGTGGAGCCATCTCTCCAGCACCCATTATGGTCATTTTTGGACAAAGTGCTTTTGTACATTCTTCTTCCCCATAAGATCCACAATTCCTCTGATACATCATTTGATATTAATATATAATTTTGGTTTATAACTGCAGCCTCCCTCCCTCCATCCTCCTCCCTCAGTCCCTTTTCCACATCCCCCCCTTCTCATCCTTCAATGTCCTCCTCTTTTTTCCTCCATCCAGGAAAGGGGAAGATTCCCAAAACTGCTGTGGGACAATGATCTTGTGTACCTTATAAAGATTTGTCACTTGTATTGGTTTAATAGAATACTGATTGGCCAGTAGCCAGACAGGAAGTATAGGTGGGGCAACCAGAATAGGAGAATTCTGGGAAGAGGAAAGGCNAGCTAACACAGACAAGAATTATGGGTTAATGTAAGATATAAGAGTTAATAAGAATCCTGAGATAATAGGCCAACCAGTTTATAATTGATATAAGCCTCTGTGTGTTTCTTTGGGACTAAACCATTGTGGGACCAGGTGGGACAGAAACCTTTGTCAATACATGAGTATCAATAAAGCATGGCATATCCAGTTGCAGTAATACTAACCACCTCTCCATGTATTAAGACTGGGCAAGGTGACCCAGTATGAGGAGTAAAGTCTCAAAAGCCAGCAAGAGAGTCAAATATAGCCACTTCTCCCACTGTTAGGAGTCCCACAAGAGGACCAAGCTATACAACTGTAACATAAGCATATTGCCCACTCCCTGTAACCTTCCATCCCCTTTTCTTTATTCCTCTTTCACATCCCTTGTGTCTGTTTGCCCACACTGTCTTCCTCATTCCTCAGTACTAATTTTTATTCCCTTTCTTGGCCATCTTCCTAATTTTTAAGGCTTTGCCCATATTTTATATACACACACACACACACACACACAGGTTATATGAAGGAGAACATGTGGATTTGGTCTTTCCAAGTTTCAGTCACATTGATTAATATTATCCTTTATAGTTCCATTGATTTTTCTGTGAATTTCATAATTCCAGTTTTACTTAAAAAGGAATTAAATTCCATTGTATATAGCAACCACAATTTTATTATCCATTTGTCTTGATGTATATGTAGACCAGCTCTATTTCCTTGATATTGTGACTAGCTATGTAAAAACCTTTTAATTTCATGCATTCCACTCTTAAAAGATATTGGACTAATCCTTGTGCTATTGGAGTTATATACAGAAATTTCTCACCTAAAGCCATATCTTGAATTGCTTTCCTTATGTTTTCTTCTTGCAAGTTCAGCATTTCAGACTTTAAACAAAGGTCTTTGGTCCACTTTGAGTTCATTTTTTATGGGGCTAAAAAAATACAGACCAATTAGGTCATTCATTTGCAGGTGTACATACAGTTTTGCCAGCACTATTTGTTGAATAGGCTAGTTGTTTCCCACTCCATATTTTTGAAACTTTTGTCAATAAGTAGGTGGCCATAGTTGTAGTTGGAGGCTGTATATTCATTTCCTGGCCATTTAGACTCCTGAAATAATCACACAAAGATTTGTATTAATTGCAATACTGTTTGGCCAATAGCTTAAGCATATTTCTAGCTAGATTTTGCATTTTAAATCAACTCATCTTTATTAATCTGTGCATCACCATAAAGTTGTGGCCTACCAACAAGGTTCCAGCATCTGTCTTACCTGGCAGCAACCCACTGATTTCACCTCCTCTCTCTACATATATTTCCCAGTCTGACTATATTCTGTTAAGCCATTGGTCGAAAGCAGCTCCTTTATTCATTAACCAATAAAAGCAACACATATACAGAAGGACTTCCCATATCACATAGCTTTGCCAGTTTTATAGTAGATCCAGAAAATACATAGGAAGAAACCTAAACAAAGAGGGGAAAGACCTCTACAATGAAAATTTCCAGGTCTTGAAATGAAGTCAAAGAAGATGCTAAATGTTGAAAAGACCTTCCATTTCCCTGGGTTGACAGAATTAATATACTATAAATGGTTTTGTATTTTACAGATTCAATACAATTCCCATCAAAATTCCAATGTTACTCTTTCAAGAATCAGAAAATAATCAATCTAAGAACTCACATGAAATCACAAAAGACCACGATTAGCTAAAACAATCAGAAAGAAAGAAAACAGTCTGAGATTTTATAATACCTTATCTCAAATTATACCACAATGCTGTAGTAACTTAGTAACTGGCCTGGTTAGATTTTTTTGTCAATGTTATACGAATCAGGATCATCTGAGAAAAAGGAACTTCAAATGAAAAATAATGTCATTAGATTGGCCCATTTGCAAGTCTGTGGGGCCATTTCCTGATTAATGATTGATGTGGGAGGGCCCAGTCCACTGAGAGTGGTGTCATTTCTGGGCTGGAGGTTCTATGTTATATAATGCAGCAAGCTGAGCAAACCATGAAAAGCAAACCACTAAACATTACTCCTCTGTGGTTGTTTCACTTCCTGCCTCCAGGCATATTGCCTTGGCTTTGGTGAATGATGGATTGTAATCTGTAAGACAAATACACCATTCCATCTCTACATTGCTTTTGGTCATGTGTAGGAAGATAAGGCATACGAGGCCGAGATATGAGCCAACCTGGAATCTGACTGAAGGCTTAACAATATGTGCTGTCAGAGGTCTTGATCATGCTTAGCCAATGAGAGGTTACCACTCAATGTCAGCAGATCAGAACATGGCCTAAGTTCTGGGAAGATGGGTATAAGTCTCTCCCCATTGTTGAGTAAACCTGCTTTGCCACTTGTCTGACTCTTGGAGTCTATTCTGCTGACTCTTTGTCCTCTGACCCCATCCCTCAAGAGAGCCCTTAGGACCCAGCAGCAGCCATGGTATTTTATTATAGCAGTAGAAACCCCAACTAAGAGAGTAGCAAAGACATCCTGGTGCTGGCACATAAACCAATGGAATATACTCCCAGAAATAAACAAATCAATCTATGTCACTTTCTAATGTTTTAACAAACACTCCATGTGAATGGGTTAATGCTTGTGTGAGGAACACTGAGTAAAGGGAGCAGGAGGCCTGAAATAGACAGACCCTGCCTTCTCTCAGTAACTTCAGTCAGGAAGAGCTCATTTTTGCCTAGGTAGGGAGATCAAAGCGGATGCTGATCTCAAAAATCCCGAGGATGCAATCTGCCACAGTTTTGTCTCTGTCATCTTTCTTACATGCCTTCACAAATCTGGGAGTCATTTCCAGCATTGTTACCAAAATGTAGAGAGTTACATTACTTTCACTGGCATTCTTTTTTACATTTAGTTAGGAGGAGGCTCAGGATTTCAGTTTAGCTGTGTGCCTGAAGGCAGAGGAAGCCAGTGTAATCAACTAACCTGTTTTGCTAAGTGTGTACTTGCACATCAATTGTTTTTGCTCACCTTCTCTGTTGAATCATATACAACCTTATACAGTTACAATCATATACAATCATATACAATCATATACAGCCCACAGCTCTATGTACTTGCAAACTTATGTTCTGAAATATTTGGCACTATGTGATTAAGAAATTAGGATTAATTTTGTCCTGATATTTTGCGAGTTTCATCTTTAATGTTTAATCTCCCATTCATTAAAGGCAAAGAATGACCATATGCATTTAAATAAATTTGATTCATGGGATATTTTATACTTCTATTTTTTAGAACCCTTTACATGTCAACAACATAAAACACAGGCTACACTTCTTTGTATAGCAGGGAAGAAACAATGGTACATTTTGATAAATGCAGTGCTTGTTAGGAATGGTAGAATTGGAAAAGCTACCGATTTCACTGGCAAGTCTCTGATAGACTCTTCAAAGAGTTCTTTTTGCTTTAGTTCTGGATTTCTGCCAGGAGATATAGAGCATGAGTTATTTAGTTTGGTCTTTGGAGAAAAACAGCTGAACTGGCAGATGATTGAATAATACTTTTTGACCTCTTTGTCATACTGATTTATTTATTTACTCATAGGATGTATATATTGGAATGTCCTATTAAATAAAATTATGCTATCAGCTTAGGATGTGTGTATGTGTGTGTGTCTATGCCTGTATACATATTTCTCTGAAGTAGACACGAGACAAAACTCTATATCACATAGAAAATTTGTAAGACACTGTGATTTCATGATAAAGACATTTAAAATAAAATTGTGGGTCTCCAAAAGTAGTATATACATAAAATTGAAATATTAATATTTTAAAATGTGAGTGGGTTTTTTTGTATTTCTGTACTAAAGAATACAGTCTAAGATAAATGAAGTTATTTTTGGTGTCAGCATCATATGTATATGTGTGTGTGCATGTATGCATGGGTTTGCACAAGGTACATATGTGCAAATCAATGTAGAGGATAAAAGATGACAAACTCAATTTTTGTTCCTCAGGCATTCCTTCCTTGTTTTTGAGGCAGGGGCATTTATTGGCTGAATTTTCCCATTAGGCCAGTTAATTTGAGAGGACATTGAACTCAGGTGTTATCCCATCTCTGTCTTCCAGGAATGAGATTACAAGTCCAAACTACTATGTCTGATTTCTCTCTTTTCCACATCTGTTCCAAGGATTAAACTCAGGTCCTTGCACTTATAAGGCAAACATTTTAACAAATGTGGCATCTCTCCAGTCATTCTATGCTTGTATGTAGGTGGGGTGTGTGTGTGTGTGTGTGTGTGTGTGTGTGTGTGTGTTTGCAAATGCATGTTGGAGACAAGAGGTTGATGAGAGTTTCCCCCTTAGTTGTGTTTACACCTTACTTTTGACACAGGCTTGCTCACTAATCCTGGAGCTTTTCAACGATGTTGCACCTTCTGACAGGAGCTCCACAGATCCGCCTGTCTCCACACCCACTGCACTGAGATGACCGCAGCATACTTTCATTCCTGCCTTTTTCTGTGGGTGATGGAGAACTGACAGGGACACTGTACTGTAAGCGCTTTCCTCATGTGCACCTCCCCAGCCATCGCTGCTGTGCATTGTTACTGTCAACTCTCTGGGAACATTGAGTATTTCATACCTTCTGACTGGACCACTCACTTTTTGTTCCACTTGCAGATGATGTTAACTTTAAATTGACATAAACATTGTTACTAGCCTTATGAACATACAGTATTCATCCTAAATTAGGGAATATTTTAAAATTTGTTGTTTAAAGATTCAAATGCTGACTCATTATATAATATTTCTGCACTGGGAACTTAAGAAATGTTATATCATGCAGAACAAGGAGAAAATTATTCAAGGGTTATCATACATCACTAAATATCCACCAAATAGTTGCAAAATATTATTGCTGATGTTAAATGTTGTATATGAGATTCAAATTTTCTCCTCAAGTATAGTCTTACATAATAAAAATTAAAATATAGAATGAATAGTATCTAATGTCTACAGGACAGATTTGAAAATGAGAAATTAATATATGGTTAAATAGAATAACATGTGGGTGAAATCTGTTATTGCATTTTTGATTATCAGTTAGAAGACTGTTTTGGAAGACATGGTTTATTGCTCTCTAAGTATTTTTCCTCCGAGTATAAGATATCAGTAAATATAAGTTTGGACTTTTGAGCTACACTGAGCATATTATATATTTTGATTATCCTGATCACTATATGCATACATTTCATCAAATAAAGCAGAGAATACCTCATAAATCTTTGTTTGAAGGTAACTGATTGGTAACTTTCCTGATTTTTATTCTATTTTTCTTGATGAAGTTCATTATGCAAAAGAGATTATAGGTCACCTTTGTATCTTTTACTTTTTCTACACAAAAAACACTTTGACATTTAAAAATTTCTTTGAGACAGGTCTTACTCTATAGCCCAGAATGACCTAAAATTTGGTGTGCACCACATGATGGCCTCAGGCTTACAGTACTCCTAGCTTCACTCTGTGAGTATTGAAATTAAATGAATATGTCATTGTATCATTGTATTAGACTAATCATTTCTCAATATTTCTAGTAGCCACTCACTTTGTTAAATCTATGATACATGACATAATTAATTTCAAAAGCATTCAAAACCGTAACTGTGTTTCCTTTATGAATTTAATTTAGCATTTTTCTTTTTTATGATTTTTAAATTTATTATTTTTATTGTTTTTGTTGAGCTATATATTTTTCTCCACTTCCCTCCCTTCTTCTCCCCTCCCCTTCTATCCTCTCTCATGATCCTACACTCCCAATTTACTCGGAGATCTTGTCTTTTTCTACTCTCCATGTAGATTAGATCCATGTATGTCTCTCTTAGGAGCCTCTTTGTTGTCTAGGTTCTCTGAGATTGTGAATTGCAGGCTGGTTTTTCTTTGCTTTATGTCTAGAAGGTACTTAAGAGTGAGTACATATTATATTATCTTTCTGGGTCTGGGTTACCTCAGTAAATATGTTGTTTTCTAGACCCATCCTTTTGCCTGCAAATTTCGAGATGTCATTTTTTTCTGTTCTGTAGTACTCCATTGTGTATGTGTACCACATAATTTTGTATTATTCAATGATTACTTTAATTTAAAATTAATGGAAAAATATTATATGGTTATTTTCCCTAGTGAGAAGTAAACAATTATGCAGATGAACGTTTCTGTCTTACCTGGTCCTGCAGCTGTTTAGTCCCAAAGAAACACACAGAGGCTTATATTAATTATAAACTGTTTGGCCTATTAGCCCAGGTTTGTTATTAACTAGTTCTTACAACTTAAATTAACCCATAATTCTTGTCTATTTTTAGTCATGTGACATGGTACCTTTCTCAGTGAAGCATTCTCATCTTGCTTCCTCTGTGTCTGGCTGGTGACTCTGTCTCTGTCTTTCTTCTTCACTGCATTTTCTTAGTCTTGTTACCTCACCTATAATTCCTTCCTGGCTACTGACCAATCAGTGTTTTATTACACCAATATGAGTGACAAATCTTTATAGTGTACAAGAGCATTATCCCACAGTACAACTAGAAACTATTTTTTAATATTTATTTATTATGCATACAATATTGTCTGTGTGTATGCCTGAAGGCCAGAAGAGGGCACCAGACCCCGTTACAGAT
>LOJH01006986.1:52239-69698 GCA_001685095.1 Ellobius talpinus | reverse complement strand
ATCTATCTATCTATCTATCTATCTATCTATCTATCTATCTATCTATCTAGTATGCTCTGTTTCAGACTTACACTAGGCATCTTAGGGATATGCGTTTTGGAAAGGGGACTTCTCTACATGGTTTCAAATTTCCTGAGAAGGGAAAGGGCTTATGGAGAAGACAGAGCTGTTCACTTAGGTGCTGTTGACTGGACCGCTGCTTCCTTGCAAGGGTTGCTGGGAAATGTAGTCTAATACTGTAGCTGGAATTCACATAGTTGGCGGGGAGAGTGGGTGGATATCTCCAACCGGGACACCTGAACTTTCCATTAGGCCAAGGACGTGCTCCCCAGAGGCAGTCGATGGCTCCTGCTCAGATGACCACCAGCCCAGGTTTGTGAGTGCCTGCATTGTTTCCAGAATGCTGTGTTATCTCACTGCACAGAACTTGGTTTTGGCAGCACCGCAGTCAAGATTCCTAACAGAGCCACCACCACAGGACTCCCACATGGTACCCTCATGGCTCTGCCCTTCCTCTCCCTCCTCAGCACTAATCCCTAGCAACCACTCATCTGTTCTCCATCTCTGTAATTATGTCGTTACACAAATATTATGTAATGGGATTGTGAAGTGTGTACAGTTTGAGACCCGCTTTCTGCACTCAGCATAATTTTCTTGAGAGTCACCCCATCTTGCTCATCCACGACAGTCAGCTGCTTTTTATTCCTGAGTGGTCTTCCATGGTGGTGGGCATCGAACCCAGTCACCCAGAAGTTTACTCCATTAAAGGCATTTGTGTTTTCAAATTTTGCTTATTATGAATAAAGCCACCATCTGTCTTTTTAGGAACTAGATTCAAAGTGCTGTGCTGGGTATTATGATTTTTCAAATGTTTTCTCCTGCTCTGTAATTTGTCTTTTCATCTCCTTAGCAGGCTCCCTCACAGAGCAAATATATTTAACTTCAGTGGGGTCCACTTTATCATATTTTCCTTTTCATAAATCATGCTTTGTGTCCTAGTTGGCTTTCCTGTTGCTCTGTCTAACAAACACATGACCAACAGCAAGCTGGGGAGGAAAGGGTTTGCTTCAGCTTACAGGTTACGGTCTATCATTGAGAGGAGCCAGGGCAGGAGCTCAGGGAAGGCACTTGAAGCAGAATCTGCGGAGGAGCACCACTTTCTGGCTGGCTCTGCTAGCTTTACTTATGTAGCATAGGGATGGTGCTGCCCACAATGGGCTAGACCCTCCTACATCAACCAGCAATTAAGTAAATGTCCTACACACATGCCCACAGGCCCATCTGATGGAGGCAGTTCCTCAGCTAAGTTCTCCTCTTCTCAGGTGTATCAAACTGACAGCCAAGATTAGCTATCACACTTTAAGTTTCAAGTTTAACATTTCCTAATGTTATGTGTCAAAGGGTTTCTCCTACGATTTCCTAAGAATGATACGTTTATGTTTAGGTTCATGATTTGTTTTGAATTTGTTTTTGTGAAAAGCCTGGGGTTTATTTTAGGTCAAGGTTCATCTTCTGCTTGGGACTCTCCAGTTGCTCTGCTGTTACTGCCTCCATTAGTATTATTACTCTGCCTCCGTTGAACTGCTTTAACTCATTTACCACAAATTAGATGGATATATTTATATGGATTTATTTTGTAATTTTTCTATTCTGCTGTGTGGACTGTATATATTTTTTGCCTGCCAACACTACATTTTGGGGGCTTAGGAGATGGCTAAATCAGTAATGTACTCGCCATACGAGCATGTGAACCTGAGTTCAGATCCCCAGCGCCGTGTATAAAACTGGACTCAGCAGGCTCTAATTGCAGTGCTGAGGAGGCCAAGTCAGGCAGTTCCCACAGGATCCAGCTCAATTAGGAAGCCTGAGGTTCAGTAAAAGACATTCATATAAAAATAAGATAGAAAGAAACAGAAGACACCCAATGTTGACTTCTGGCCTCGTACTCTATGTGCAGAGCACAGGCACACGTGTGTAAACACACACGTGTGTAAACACACACACAAACTACTACATTGTCTTGATTGCTGTGACTGTATAGTAAGTCTTGAGTTTAGTTAGACCCACTTCTCTTAATTCTTTTTCAAAATTATTTCAGCTATTCTATTTCTTTTGTCTTCCTTCCTACATACATCTCAGAATAAGTCTGTTTGTGTCTAGAGGAGAATCTTACCGAGAACCCTACTACATATGCCTATAGATTTGGGAGCGATATTTCAGTCTGCTGAATTGTCCCATCCGCAAACACGGCATGTGTCTCTCTCTACACATACTTCATCAATGTAGCATAGCGTTCACAGTCATGTTTTGTCAGGATCAAGTCTATTTTATTTCCCTCTTCCCCTAACAAGTTTAAATGCTATTGGATTTTTAATTTTGCTATCTCCATCTTCATTACTAACATATAGAAATACAGACAATTTTGTGTACAGCTCTTTTATCTTGTCACTTGGCTAAATTTGCTTATTAGTTCTACAAGTGCATAAATATATATTCAGAATTAACATACATATATATGTATGTGTGTTCTGTATGTATAAGTTTTTTACATAGACAATTATATTACCTGCTCATAGGACCATTTTCCTTTCTTTCTGGACTTAGTGCCTTTTATTTCCTTGCTTCTGACTTACTGAACTGCTGAAAGCTTCCAGCACTATGCCAAAAGGGCCCGATGAGAACAGACAGCCTTGTCTTGTTCCCAGTCTGAGCGGGAAGGCGTCCAGCCCTCACCAGTGAGCATGACATTACCAGTCAAGCTTTTGTGGATGTTTTTCATCAAGTTGCAGAAATTCTTCTGGTTGCTGTTTTTCTGATTGTTAAAATTGTGAATGGATTTTGAATTTGTCGATTTTATTGTGTATGCTGATGTGATCATTTAACTTTTAAATGATGTGATCATTTAACCTGTGGATGTCATACATTACTTCCTAGAGTGGAACAAGTCCCACTTGTTCATGGTTTGCTTAGCCCTCTTTCCGAATGTTTTAAGGACTTCTATGAATAGATTCATGAAGGCTAGAGGCCTGTAGCTTTCCTTTGTGTTCTCTGTCTGATTCAAGTACCAGTGCTTAACATTAGTCTTGAAGGAAGCCCCAGAAAAACAAAGCAGACAGAAAGAAATTGCACAGGCTCTGATGACTACCCTGACATAATGCTTTAATGGATTAATTAATTAATTAGGTTTTAACTAACTAATTAATTAATTAGGTTTTTTTGAGACAGGATCTCACCATGTAGCCCTAGGGAGCCTGTATTTCTTTTGCTCCCCTGTCCACTTGACCCCAGGCTCGCCAGCCATCCCCCTCCTTCTCCAAACCCACATTCTTGACCCCAGGCTCACCAACCATTCCCCTCCTTCTCCAAACCCACATTCTGCTACTCCTTTTCCCTTACCATCCTCTCAAGTAGATCCCCAGGTGTGGGACACTCAAAACCCTTCTATAGGGAAGCATCATCCAATTATAAAGCCCGACCGAATGTATAACTAAGACCCAATACTCACTCTCTCTTCAAAACCCCAGGGGACTAAAGACTCTTATCTCTGATCTCTTAAGAAAGAATATTTTTTTGAGCTGTAGCTTTGGAGCCTATCCAGGAACTAGCTCTTGTAGACCAGGCTGGCCTCAAACTCACAGAGATCCTCCTGCCTCTGCCTCCCAAGTGCTGGGATTAAAGGCGTGCACCACCACCGCCTAGCAAGAGAGAATCTTTTGTGTCCCATTTCTTCCCCCTTTAACACACCCACACCAGCAGCTAAAGAACCCAACAGGTCTATCACTTGGCTCAGGGTCTCTGGCTTATCATCTCAGCAGTGGTTCCTCAGCACCTTGAAGTACCTGTACTCTCCTCTCCATCATCTCCTCAGACACCTCCCATTGCTTTGTCCTTGACCTTAAAGATGCCTTCTTTTCCATTCCCCTGCACTCCTGGTCACAAAATGTCTTCGCCTTTACTTGGACTAATTTGGACACTCACATAGTGTCCTGGAACTTGCTATGTAGAGCAGACTGGCTTTGAACTCAGAGACCTACTTGCCTCTGCCTTCCAAGTGCTGTGATTAAAAGTGTGTTCCTGTCATTGTAACTCCACACTTGAAGGTCAACAGGAACCCTCTTGTTCTTCTTCATCAGTGAGACTGTTAAATCAAGAGGGATAAAGGCTGAAGTTGAAACTCAGTGATAGGGCACTTGCCTAGTGTGTCCTAGGGTCCTGGGTTTGATCCTCAGCATGAGAGCAAGCAAACAGATACATGAATACATAAAAAGAGAAGATTTATAAGACTTGAAGCTTCCTGACATAAAAGCCCAAATAACCAAGATAGACTAGAGAATTGGCATAGTGAGCATCAGGATGACCACAACTTTAGCGAGAAAGTACACCCAACTGATGCTAATACCAAGATAATTAAGATGTTGCAATATTCTCACGAGAATTTTTAAGAAGCCGTCATAACAATGTTCTTGTAGGAAATTACAGATTCTCTTGAAACAAATGAAAGCATATAAAACCATGGCAAAGAAAAAAGGAACCAAATAGAAATTACGAAGCTGAAAAAAATTAATAATTAGAAAAAACAACTTGCTAATAGACCCAATAATAGAGTAGAAATGAGCAATGATGGACAAACCCCAGCTCCCACCCCCAAGGGACAAGGTGGCCCAAGGCATTTCCCAAACACTGTCCCCTCTCCCCCAGTGCCAGCAGAAACTGGGAATGGCAAACTAGGCTGTAGCTGGTGCTGACTGAGCAGCTCTCCTTCCAGGGCCAACTTCCTTCCTGTTTCAAGTTTTTTTTCAAGACACTTTCCTGTCCAGTGTCTATCCTGTGCCATGTTTTGGGGGATCAGTTTCCACCTGAACTTGACCCCAGCTACTTTTTTTTTTTCTAGACAGGGTTTCTCTGTGTAACAGTCCTGGTTGTCCTGGAACTTGCACTGTAGACCAGGCTGGCCTCAAACTCACAGAGATCCAACTGCCTCTGCCTCCTGAGTGAATGCTGGGATTAAAGGCATGCGCCACCCCACCTCACCCCCGGCTTGACTCCAAATCTTGACTCCAGGATCTGACAAGGCAATTCTAAACCAAGAGAGGATGAGAGAGTTCTCATGGTAAGTCATAGGTAATACATGTGAGCTAGGAGCAACTCCCAACTCAGGGAATGTTCTCACGTGTTCCTCATCTGTGTCTGCTCAGAATCCGTAAACAGAGACATCAAACACCTTCTCAGGACTTCATGTCAGTCCCCTCTTCAATCAAAACCCTGAAACCTCCGTCTTCACTCCTTGTAAGTCTGGCTTTTCCCCGGGGAAGGCAAACAGCCCAGGCCTTATGGAGTACTCAGCCTCACAGCTTCAAGCCAGCCTGCCCCTTCTATGTTAACCCTGGAGGAATCCCAGCCCCCATCCTCCACGGATTGGCTTGTTATTATTTTGATGCCATGAAATAAATTGAAAAAATTACCCACAAAATACAGGTTTTGAGCAGCTGGCTTGAAATTTCTTTCCATAAACAAACGAGTTTGATGAGTTACCTCAGCACCACTCCAGAACTCTCTTAAACCCTCTATTCCTGTATGAGTGTGGAGTTTGCTGGGGCATGGCCTCTTGGGCAGAGAGACTGCTGGGAATCACGGTCACCTCTTAGGCTCTATGATGACATATGTCTACCACTCTGCTCCATGACACACTTCCCACCTCCTTCTCGGGTCCCACAAATAGTGTAGACTTGGGAGCCACCCTCTCTGATTGAAGCAGAAATTTTCCCATTGAAGAAGGGCTTCAAATAAGTTACTTAATTGATCCTGGCCTTGGTTTCTCCACAGAAAGCAGGGCTCTAGCGTCAGTCCATAAGATTGCAGTAATGGGCAGGGGGAATGGCTGCATGGGTAAAGCCTTTGCTGTGGGAGTTCAATGAGCTGAGTTTGATCCCCAGTGCCTATGACAAGATGGAAGCAGAGAATCAAATCAGTCAAATATACACGAAGCTCGTAGAGGACAGCACAAGGCCACACTGGGGAACTTCAGCTGTTGTTAGCTTCACAGGTGGAAGAGGAAACAGAAGCTGTGGGGGACCAGGTGAAACTGAATGACATCCCAGCGTTTCTCCAGGGTGCTCACGTTAGCAAAGCTCACAGACACCTGCCGCCTCTATGGCCCAATGCTGATCGATGGAGAGCTTCAGGACAGGAGTCATGAGAAGCCAGCATCCCGATGCTGATCTATGGAGAGCTTCAGGACAGAAGTAATGAGAAGCCAGCATCTGGCAGGCAAACCGACTCCTGCTCTCAGAACAGCAAGAGTCAGGCTCCATTTTGGTAGGCTGGGGGCCCAGGATGGGTCCTGATCCTTGTCATGCACTGAAACTTGAGCCTGATCCTAGACAGAATGTTTTGGTTGGCTTTCTGTTGCTGTGATAAACACCATGACCAAAGCAACTCGGGGGAGGAAACAGTTTATTGAATCTTATAAGCTATAACCAATAATCGAGGGAAGCCAAAGCAGGAACTCAAGGTACAAGCTTCAATAGAAACCATGGAGGAATACCACTTACTGGCTTTGCCCTGGGTTCACCTTCAGCTATGCTTCTTACATAGCCCAGGCCTCCCTATCTAGGGATGGTACCACCAGCCCACAGTGGGCTGAATCCTTTTACACCAATTAGCAATCAGAAGAGACATCCTCTCACACACAACTTCACAGAAGCCATTCCTCAGCTGAAGTTCTATCTTCCCAGGTATATCAAGTTGACAAGCAAAATTAGCCATTATATTAGTGCAATGAACTTAATCCAAGGAGGAGGTCTGACCACATTATTAATTATAGACTGAAACCAAGGTTAAAATCTTAATTTTTAATAGAACTCAGAGCCATGGATATTGTTTTGCACCAGCTCTTGATTCCAGTCCCAATTGGGCTTTGATATTTGAGGTAGACTGACCCCTAATCCTTGAGACAGATTGAATTTAATACTGATCCCATATTGACTCAGGATCTTGACTCCATGCTGAGCCCCAACTCTGGCCACTGTCTAAGCACAATGGGGATCTCTGGCTTAGATGTCCAACTCAGCTGCTACCCATCTTCCATCAGTTCATCTGTCCGGAAAGAGTGAACCAGAAGATTGGGCATTTCTGGGAAAAGGTCCAGGTGTCAGGGCAAGATTCATAAGTCACCATAGGAGTAAGACCCTGTCTCACCTCCTGTTGTTGTCATTGCTGGGTGTACCCCAGGGAGAAGAGCCCCAAAGTTCCAAGTTTTCTGATGCCGGAGTGATGGTGAGTGCTATTGGCTGGGTGGCTTTCAGTTTTGATTATTGAATAAGTCATTTCTGGTTTTGCGTCCAGCCTTAGTCAGCCTGGCATAGCGTTTTTCTTTTCTTTGCTGTTGGAAGTTGTGACACTCTTTCAGACAAAGGACAAAATGGAAAAACAACAGTGAAAATATTTCCTAACTACGTTCACAGTCAAGTTGATCCCTTGGTAACTGAGGGAAGAAGAGAGGACTGCAGGAGTTTTCCATCAGGAGGGGGGAAGAGGTCTGCGGTGGGTGGGGGACAGGGCTGAGGGGGCTGAGCTGGGCTGCCAGTCTGCACTGAAGAAGTGAAGGATAGAGAGAGAGAGACAGAGACAGAGAGACAGAGACAGAGACACGAAAGGAGGAGAAATGCCTTTGTGTCCCAACTCTGGAAGGAGCTGATGAGAGCAGGGTCTATGAGCCACTGTGAGTCCTGCAGTCTGGAGTCACCAGCACCTGCCCAAGGACTGCATGGCGGCTGTGAAGTGCTGAGCAGATGCAAACTACAGCGTCTGCCTTTGTCATGACTTACAGCTACTGTCAGTGGAGTGACGGGAAAGTTTGATGAGCCACAGAAGTCAGAGTCAAATTGTGGGCTGGCCGCTTACTTACATGATCTTAGGCGAACTGCTGAGCCACTTGGAGTCTCAGTTTTCTCATCTCTAAAATGGAAATAGAAATTGGGTTATGAAGATTAATTTGCTAATAAATGTGGCTCCTGGTGCACAATGGGTGTATTTGTTACTTTTCCTGTTGCTGTGGCAAAATGCCTGGCAAGAGCAACTTAAGGGAAGAAAGGATTTATTTTTATCTCACAGTCTAAGAGTATAGTGCTTCATGGCAGAGAAGTCAGGGCCACTGGAACTTGAGGCAGCTCATCACATTTCATCAGCAGCCGCGAGAGCGGATTGTGGCATTCAGTTTGCTTTCTTCTTTCTATTCAGTGGGGACCCAGTCCATGGAATGGCGCCACTCACTTTAGGGTGGTCTTCTCCCATCATTTAACTCAGAAATTCCTTCACAGATTTGCCCAAGGGTTGTTTCTATGGTGATTCAAATCCCACGAGTTGACAGTCAAGGTTCATGATCACAACAGTGTGCAAAGGGGGGGGTAGCTTGTTACAGGTTCACAAATTATTCACATGCACATATAATGTTCAGGCTGCAAGGACAAGATGGGTTGATCTTGTGAGCTGTAGCATGGACACTGGCTCCGAGGTCTCCTGTCCCACATGCATTGGTGTGAGCAGTTGGTTGATGGATTCGTTCACTCATTACCCAGCATTCACTGCAGGAGGGATTGGCAGAAGCTGAAGATGATGTCTGGGTACTCACAGGCTGCTGGAAAGGCATATTAGGAAAGAAGGGATTTTTGTAAAGTCAGTCAAGTTTTAGAATCCGGGGCTGTGGGAGGGTCATGGGCATCCAGGGGAGGTACCGTGAAAAGCCTATGGAAATAGTACCTGGACAGAGTAAGGTAGGGCTCACAGTAGTTCATTCTTTTCTTCCCTTTGTTCATTGAATGAGATTCGCTGAGGACTGGTTCACCCATGGTTGAGAATTCAGACAGTTTCCCCACAGCAGATATGTCACCATGCACTCATGTGGACAGCTCCACTGAGGTCCTGGGTGTCTTGGGCCTAGGGTCTTGGCCTTTCCCCCTGGGCTCTGATTCCCATAGTCACCTGTCTACTTGTCTGCTGAGTGTGTGGACCAGGGCTTTCCTCCTGCGAGATGCTCTGCAGTCCCTGGCTCCAGTTTGTCTTCCATGACACACAATGTATCTGCCATGTCTTGTCGCCCTTGATAGTTACCTTTCCGTGGCCGAGCAGCCTTCTGTAAGTGCCCGTGACTCTCCTGCTAGCTTGCCAAGGCCTTAGCTTTGAACTGAGGGATTATATTATAAGCAGCTCTCATCCAGTGAGCTATGGGAGGTAGTGGGCAATCCCAGCACCCCACTTTGACTGGGGTGTATGCCCTTTGTTGCATCCAGGCACCCTTTGGAGCTGGAGTCTGTCCAATTTGCAATTTGCTTGTTTCAGGGTTGACAGAGCCTTCTGCGTCTCTGTTATCTCTGAACCACAGGATTTTATGGAAGTCACAGTCTCTGTCCCCAGAGTACATCCATGAAGTCTCTTTAACTCAGTCTGAGAAGCCATGGTCACCAGGATGATGTCCAAACTTCTTGCCAGGTATTCAAGGACTCTCTGTACTGGGTCTACCTTTCCGTGTTTGTTTCATGCTGTTCTCTATGGCCTAAGGAAAGCTTTATTTTCATTACTGCTTGTGTGAGTTGCAATTGCTCTTCCAGATTCAGGTCAAGTTCATCTCCTGAAAATTCTCCAGACCATATTCATCCCAGGAGTGTTCCTAGGGCTTGAGTGTGCTCCTGGCTTATGGCACAAATATCTTTGGACTTTCTTTGCCTGTTCCTCTAGTAGTTGGCTAGGTTAGCATTCCTTCTGGGCATGGTCTTGAGATGTGGGAACATGGTGTGGTGGACCTCAGTGGCTCTTTACATAGGCCTCTTCCTGGAGTCATTTTCATGTCTTCCCAGCATGGCATCTGACTTCCCAGGATAGACATGCATGCTAAGTACTTCAAAAATCAGGCTAGTTCGTTTGTTACAACATCCTTCCGTGACAGATACATTATTACTTGTGTTTCTCAGCAGAAGAAACCACAATTCTGAAAAGAAAGCCACTTACCTCTGTCATGGACAGAGCTAGGATAAGACCTCAGGTCCCCCAATTCTTAAAGCCCTGCTCTTCATACAGGCTCTTCTGGGTCCTAGTCAGACTTCCCCTGGCTGGGAAGTGGTCCCTCTCTTCATATGTCTGCTTCTCTGGTAGCTTCCAGCTTCTCTCAGACTAATTATCCTATGAATGCCTGGCCTGCCAGCATTCTTCCCTCTACCATGTTATCTACCCAGACCCTTCCATTCCGGCTGCCTCAATCTCTCCAGCCATCTGGTTCCCACTGGCGACAGAGTCTAAGGCATGCTCTCTGCGGTGTTTCTTGGGTGCGTGCCCTACACTCCTTGGCTTTCCTTTTCCCTTCTGAGATAGATGGAGATATAAAACCTGATCCTGGAGCCAGAGGAAGGACTGAGCGACTATAGGAAGGGTTGTAAGTGCCCTTCTGGAGAAAGCTTCCCTGCTGCCACCTAGGTGTCAGCACCGGTGTGATTTCTTCTCGTGGTCCCCAGTGTCCAAAGAGGTCACTGCTTTGAGATCCTACTCAGGATTCTAACATATTGACAGTGGGGTGCAGTCTCCCCTTTGGCATCAGCTTCCTCATATCAAGAAAGCTGGAGGAGATTCAAGAACATTGTCCCATCAACTTCTTGACATTACAGTTGCTCCACAGAAGTTGCCCAATCATGATACCTGCTCTCATGGGAGCAAAACTGATGAGAATTACAGAATGCTGGGACCATCGTGAAGGAAGCTTTTCCAATGCCCCAGGGAACACACAGTGAGCAAGCAAAAGAAAGGCTCACGTTATCACTTCTGCTTCAGAGAAGCCCTGTGAGGTAGAATTTGTTTTGTGTTGAACAGATGTGTGGATAGTGACTCAGAGAACACAAGTGGCTCAGCAAAGGTCATGAGTGGGAAGACTGGAACAAAGGCAGGGGCCATGGGACTTCAAATTCAGCGCTTTCCATTGCGTTCATTAATCTGTGATTGACCACTCCCACCCTGGATCACTAACCCCCACCTGCGGTCACCCACCTTCCAGGCTATGGACACTGTTATAGAGCCTGGTCCTCTGAGCAAAGCAACTATCGCCTTCATGTGACCAGCTGTACCTGATCTCAAGGGAGCCCTATGACATCTTGGGAGAAAGGCAGAGGGAACAGCTGTGCAAAGGCCCTTTGGTCAGAATGAACTAGAAGGGCTGGTGTGGATGGGGCAGTGTGAGGGGAGAGAGAAGACATGGAAGGGAAACAAGGGCTGGCAAGCACTGTGTGCAGTCCACAGTGAGCTGTTCCACAGCGTCTTCTCAGTGCCAGAATGAGTTCTTCTCTACTAGGAAAAGAGCCACAGCCATCCCAACATGGGTAATTCCAGCTTCTCTTTCCTCAGTGGCGCCTGGGGTCAGAATTGAGCCAGATACTGAAGTCTGTGCAGCAGCTTTTGTAGCTGTCTGTCTTTTAGGGAAGGGGAGGATCCCGCCCCTTAGCCTGCTCCATCTTCTCCATCATCCGCTCCATTTGTAGAGGAGTAAGCTGAGCCTCAGGGAGCTTGTGTAGCTTGCTGGAGGTCACATGCCAAATCCACCTCACTCTTACATCCTTCCTCAGGTTTGGATATTGAATATCCCCAAAATACCCTAGTGTGAAAGGCCAGGTTCTCAGAGTGGCACTATCAGCAGGTGAGGGAACCTTTAGAGCAGGCTGTTAGGTCACTGGGGTATTTCCTTGGGTTGTGGAACCCCAGGCCCTTCCTCTTCTTGAAGACCAGGTAAGCAATTTTCTCTGCCTTGTGTTCCTAGCCATCGCCATTTTGTGCCAGTCTGGAGGTCTGAAGGAGACGGGCCAGCCAGTAATGGGCTTGAAACATCAAAAACCATGAGCCACAGCCAGCCTCCTCACTCTCTAAGTTGATTACCTCGGGTGTATTGTTTCAGTGATGGAAAGCTAACACAGGCCCCTTCCAGGTCTTTCAAAATTCTATTTGCCAGAGTGCCTCTGAGCTGGTAGACTGCAGAGAAGAGGCCCTGTGGGATTCTCTCATAGCTGGTTCAGAAGTAAATGTCAGCCACCCAACCAAGCCACCGTCTCACAGGTGATCAACAGGTATGGCCTCCAGACTACAGTCAGAAAACGTGAAGCTGGGTTTCTCAACTGGCTTCCTTCAGACCAGCTCTTCTTGGCAGGAGAGGGAGGCCAGCCATGGCTTCTTCTACATGATGCTTTAACCTGAAGCTTGGGAGCAGATGTGTTGTTCTCTGACCTTTAGCTGCAAAGCTAAGCACTTTCCATGGGGTTGTCATTGCATTTGGGGGCTGGAGCCTAAGGCTTCCCTGTGTCCACCATGGGTCAGTAACTGCCCCCTGTAGTCATAGCTTGGGGAAGTGGGAATTGACTTATTGATGAATTTCTCGGTTGACAGTTCTTGTGATTTCTCTGCTCCTGTTATACAAAGGGTCTGAGGCAGCCTGGGGAGGATGGGGAAGGCGGAAGCTGGTCATCTGCTCATTGTGAATAGCAAGGAATGCAAAAAGAGAAACACAGCCACTCCCTGGCTGGGGAAGAAAGCTTGGGATGGAAGTAATTCTGCCACGCCGGCCTACTCCGAGCACTGCCCAAATGCTTTTCCGATTCCCAAACTTAATTAGGAGCCATTGCTGCAGTGTGAGTCATCACTTAATAATGAGGGTGTTTATTAAGAAGTGGGTGGGACAAGTACAAGACAGTTGGACAATTCAAATCGACAGTTGGACAATTCAAATCCCAGTTGTTTGAGTTGCTGACTGTGTGGTCTTGAGCGAACTACTTGCCCTCTCTGAACCATTTCCTTGTCTGTAAGTTAGCATTTACTTGGTAATAACTGGGGTGTGTATGTGCTAAATGGATCAAGGGTATAAAATTTACCAGTGGGGCTGAAAAAATGGATTGGTCAATACCGTGCTTGCTGTACAAGCCTAAGTAAGGACCTGAGTTTGGCTTCCTAGCACCCATGCCAAAAGCCAGGTGTGCAGCATACATCTGTAAAACCCAACTTGGGGGAGGCAGAGACAAGATCCCTAGGGCGTGCGGCCAGCCAGGTTAGCCAAGTCTGTAAGTTCTAGACCCAGTCAGAGATCTTGCTTCAAAACCTAAGGTAGAGAGTGAGTGAGGAAGGCCTCTGAGGTTGACCTGGCCTCCACAGTAGGTGTTTAGTGAAAACCACCCTTTCCCCTCACTCTTCTCTTTCACAGTGAGCATGAGCATTCTCACTTTCCCGTGAACATTCTCATTCTCACCGTGAACATTTGCTACTCAGAAGGCCCCTGAACACCAGCAATGGCGAGTCAGGTCAAATCCAATGTACCCTCTGGCCTTGTCGACTCTGTCTCTCCCAGTAGAGTCAAGCACTGCTATAAAACATCTTTGAATGGAGTGAGGAGTCCAGAAGCATGGGGCATCCTGGGTTGGGATCTCAGAGCAAGGATCCTGAGAGAGAAATGCCTGCATCTGCTGAGGTGATGGCTGGAGGGGGGAAGCTAGAAAAAGCCAGGCAGGGAAGCAGGGCTGGCAGACCACCACCAGAGCCACTGGGAGCGCAAATGAAGAGGAAGGAGAAACATTTCCATTAGAAGAGGGTCAAAGCCACCCTTGCTGCTCTTCATCTGGGACAAGCACAGCTTTCCTGTCTCTGGAGTCTTCTGCTTCCTCGGGCCGCAAGCTTCTGTCACTCAGGGTGCTTGCCCATCACATTGGACCCTTTCTTGTGTCTAAGGGACCCTCCCCTGATGTCTGCTACTCTGCCTACAAAGGGAGGGCTTCCCATGAGGGGCTGGTGGGGAGAGTCCCCCTCTTCACGTTGTCAGGAGTTTGGTTCTGGTGCCATGTTTATGTCTCATTGAATGAAGCAGAGGAGGAAGACACCCAAGGTCAACCTCTGGTTTACACACACACACACACACACATACACACACACACATACACCACTTAAAAACACGCAAACCTGATTTAAGAATACTATATGTTTAAAATATGCACAGATGAGTGAGCAAGCAGAAAAGTCTTCCAAACTGTCCATACCCCATAAGGAGCACTTAGATAAAGAAAAACAAATATTGGTTACATCTGGGTCCCCACCCTATTCGTCACCTTCTAGAGGGTAGTTATCTTCCCTCTCATGCCCTCTGGATCTTAGAATAATTTTATCAGCCTTTAAGCTTTACACGGATGTAAGCAAAGCTGCAGTGTGCCTCCTGTGAGAGTGTGCAGAACTGACTTTGGGAACTGGAGTCATGGGCAGAGGGGGCATGTACTATCACTGGGCAGACATGATCTTCTGTAATGTTGGGACATCCAACTTTGGCCTACAGGCCTAGTATAGCTGACAGACATTTTTGAGAAGCTGGGAATTTTGAAGGACTGTCCTATCTTGTCTTAGCAAAATTTGGCAGTCGCTTTTTTGTGGGTCCAGTTTGGATAGTATACTGTCAGCAATTGAGGCAGGGGTAGTTTCTTTTGCCATTAAGAAAGCAAACTCCATACAGAGTTTCTTCAGTGCCCATCATCTTCTTTTGAAGTAAATTGGTGCTGTCAGGAGCAGACATGTCTCATTGTCATGAAAACCTTAGGTTATTAAACATATGAAATGTCATATTCTGTAGGTTTTTGAAGACCATCTATCTAAATTTATCTGTATATGACTTTGAAAACATACCTAACATGACTATAAGTTTGACTGTTATATAGATGGCTATTTTAATCTGTATTTCTTAGTTATACAATTACATTTTTAAACAAGTCACATAAACACAATACCCCCCAAAGAGTAGAGACATGCATATAGTATAACAAAATGAAACTTGTATTAACACACCAAAATCCATACCAATGTAAAATTTTGAGATTTATAGTTGTTGTTTAGATTAAACTAGATTTTATAATCTACCATTTTTCTATCATTCCTATATAATATTTCCCCTTTTTCATTTAGAAAGAGATCTTTGAATTTAACTCTTTTATTTTGCTTTTTTATCTACTGTAACCAATAACAACTTGTGACTAACCCTCCAAACAATGACAAACATTCATAATCCATTGAATAGCCAAACCCACCCATACCCCCATCTTTTGAGACTATGGGTACCATTCTCTAGACTACTGCCTGTTGTCTATGGATGCTGGTATCGTTAGGGGAATTGTTAGGTCCTGGCTGGAGTAGTTTGTGAGGCTGGATCATTTTAGCCAGCAGCCTTGAAGATGTTTTGGATGTAGAATTCTGAGGAGACTGTAACAGAGGTATTTTGAGATGCTGGGCCATCCCTTTTTATTGGTGTCTGGTCCCCATCCTGAAAATACATTAACTTTTAAAGGTGACATACATATGTATATTAATACAAGTGTAGACTATACAATGTACACAAGTTAGCCAAAGATGACTTTTTTGTTTTATGTTTGAACAGGTAAAATATACATTATGTGCTTTGTAGTATTTTAGGCTTATTTTTTTTAATATCTGTATCCAGAATTTTCAGGGGGTCTTCTGCAATCAAACCTAATCCATATCAACCTGGAATGAATCCACAATTTCTCATTTCCTATGGAAATAAAAGCATAACCTCTTCCTGAAAGTAATGTATCTTTTGACTTCCATTTTGAAGTCAAGACATTTTTAAAATATATAGGTTGGTTTAACTCAGCAATTATAATCCAATGTGTCTATGCAGTTGTTCTTTTTTCATTAGCAGTCAGAAAATCTAGAGATAACACAATAACATAAAGGATCTAGACTGCATATTTTTCCTCTTTATATGGCTTGTTATTATTTTTATTTTACTCATTTTTAAATGATTATTTAATCTATGACTGTCTATACTCTTTCTCTTTTCTCTTCCATGCCTTTGCATATTTTTAAACACACTGTAACCCATTTAGAGGCTTTTTTTCTGTCTGAATCTATCTTTACTGAGCATCTGTATTGTTTTTTATCTTGAATTATTATATCAGCTACCGGCATTGCTCAGCTTAGTGAATGTCACCAGTGCATGGCAGTTGGTTGCTGTCTTCTCCCACGTCAGTTCCCCGAGAGTTTAGCCTCATGGCGCAGGTACCAAAGGGAGCCATGTTTACTGTCCCAGCTCTGGGAAGTCTTTGGGCCCACGCTGTTACTGAGTAGCATGCCACCCAGTGCTCATAAACCCTATTTAAGTGTTTGGTAGCAGGGCCTCTTAAAAAAGCTGCATCCATGTTTGCTGTTGCACCAAGCCAGGAAGCTGACTATCTTTGTTTGTTTGTTTTGTTTTGTTTTTCAAGACAGGGTTTCTCTGTAGCTTGAACCTGTCCTGGAACTCATTCTGTAGACCAGGTTGGCTTCAAACTCACAGAGATCCACCTGTCTCAAGTGCTGGGATTATAAGCATGTGCCACCACCTCCCAGCCAGGATGCTGATTCTTAAAGGAGCCAAGCCTCCATTTGCCACTAGCACTGAGCCTACCCTAGACAGTTGCCAAGAAGTCTCGTTTGTCTTCATTTTTGTGTGCTTAGAACATTTTTTTAAGCTTTCTCAGGTTTTATGTGGATCTAAGTTGTTCCTTGTTGGGTGCCATATGTAGGCTGTCCCACCAACCAGTTCCCAAATAACCACACAGAGACTTATTATTATTAATGCTCAGCCAATAGTTCAGTTTTGTTACTAGTTAACTCTCACATTTTAAATTAACACATATTTATTATCTATGTTCTGCCATGTGGCTCAGTACCTTTTCTCAGCCCAGCAAATTCATCTCCTTGTGACTCCCAAGACCCCTCCCCTTCTTCTTTGTGCTCTCTTTTTGTCTGCAAGTCCCAGCTAACCTCTGCCTGTCCAGCTATTAGCCAGTCAGCTCTTTATTAAAACAATCACAGTGACATATATTCTCATAGCGCAAAGGAATATTCCACATTTCCCCTTTGTAATTAGCAAGTGGCTTGCAAGGAAATGCCTTCAGATATTTACCTATTGCATATCAAAGCCTTGAGCGATAGTTTGATGGTACAGTTGAGAGGTGTTGGGACTTTTAGGAAGGCTACTGTCTCACAAAGTTTTCCCTATCATGAGTTGCCTCAACACAGACCAGAGCCATGTACCTCCTGACCACTGATCAGACTAGAGGCCAGAGCAGGCCCTTTTTCTTTGTAAACTAGTAGATTGTCTTTACTATTTTGTTGCTGCTGTCTGACAAAGCTACATGTCACTCCAGCATCCCTAGGAGACTCCAGGTATCCTCTCCTAGACCCTTGATCCTGCCTCTACATCTTTAAGAGTCTAAGTAGAGCTTCAAGGGTACTGATGGGGATTGTTAACCCTGGAAAGGTCCTTGGAACCACTGTAAACTCTGGCCCTCTTGCTTCTAAGGTTCCTGGGGCCCCACAGTGCTGGTGGACACTGCTTAGGGCAGTGGCAATGCACGCCTTTAATTCCAGCACTTGGGAGGCAGAGGCAGGTGGATCTCTGTGAG
>LOJH01006986.1:5314-21438 GCA_001685095.1 Ellobius talpinus | reverse complement strand
TAAGTTATAAGAGCTAATAAGAAGCCTGAGCTAATGGGCCAATCAATTTATAACTTAATGTAGACTCTCTGTGTGGTTTTCTCTGGGACTAACCGGCTGTGGGAACTGGGCAGGACAGAAACCCCAACAAGCCCACCCCTCATGTTACATGTCCATGTTTTTATTTGGAGGAATTTGGACTTTGGTACTTTGGGTTAAGAGAGTAGGAGAATGCTAATAGATCATAGTAGTAGGTACATGAAAGACAACGGTGCTAAGAATGATTTGAAATGTGGGGGGGGCTGGCTTAAGAGGTTCCATAGGAGAAGAATTTTAGTATATTGCCTAGAGATCATTCTTTTGATATTTTGGTGAAGAATGTGGCTGCTTCTTGCCCTTGTCTGAAGAGTCTGCCTGAGGTTGAAGTGAAGAGATTTGAATTAATTATGATGGCAGAGTAAATCTCAAAACAGCCCCATATGGACTGTCTGTTATGTGGTTATTAGTGGTAACACTAAGGAAGATTTATAATGAAAAGGGGCAAACTGAACAAGAAAAAATACAAAATGAACAATTTGAGGAAAAAGGAACACCAGAAAGTGGGATGGAACTAAAGTATGTGTTCAAGGAGATAAACAGATTAAGAAATGGAATAAAGAGAGTGGTAACCTTAGGGCAAGATCCCACCCATCTAAAATTTCAATTTGTGAAAAGAAATTAAATAAAAGCTTAAAGCAAAGTGTGATGGTACACATCTTTAATCTCAGCACCACCAGCACTTGGACGCAGAGGCTGGTGGATCTCTGAGTTTGAGGCCAGCCTGATCTACAGATCAAGTTCAAGGATAGCTAAGCTTAGGCAATGAAGGAAACCATGGAAAACAGAAAGCTTGTGAAGATGTAATTGAATGAGGTGGCCTTGTTTCATGGACATGTTCCTCAGCAAGCCATAGAGCTTGGCAACTCTGCCAAGTGGTTCTGGAGTCAAGGAAAGAATAAAGGGGCTATAGAATTTGCCTCCTGAACTAAGAAAAGCCTCTGATGCCAGGCCTGTGTCTGGAGTGTCCCTGCATGGAGCCCTAGAGAGTCTGCTGTGTGAAACTGTGAAGCTGAAGGAAGCCTTGATTGCCTTGGAGACCCCAAGATATTGAAGATGCTAGAGATATGGGATAGCTGCTGAGGGAACTGCTAAGAGGGAGAGGAATCAGTCCAAGAGAGAGAAGTCATTTGCAGTCAACAAAGTTGAAAGGAGTTAGAGATCTGAAGAGTGTTTTGACATGGAGATGTAGAATTTAGAGTTTGCAGAGCTGGTTTTCGATCTTGCTTTGGTCCAGTATTTCCTCACTCTGCTCCCTTCCCTACATTTTGGAATGGTAATGTATATTCTGTGTCATTATATATTGAAAATATATGACCTGTTTTTTAATTTTGATTTTATAGGGGATTACAGTTAAGAGATTGCATGAATCACAGAAGAAACTTCGAACTTTGGCTTTTAAACATTGTTGAGACTGTCATAGACTATGGGGACTTACAAAGTTGGACTAAATGCATTTTGCACTATGATGATGTTACAAGCTTATGGGGGCCAGGGAGTGGAATGCGGCAGTTTGAATGTAATTGGCCCCCATAATCTCATAGGCAGAGGCACTATTACAAGGTATGACTTTGAGTGGGTGTGGCCTTGTCGGAGGAAGTGTGTCACTGAGGGGGTGGGCTCTGAAGTCTCATATACACTCAAGTCACGCCCAGTGTCTCAATTCACTTCTTGTTGCCTTTGGATCAAGATGTAGACTTCTCAGCTCCTTCTTCAACACTATGTCTGCCTGTATGCTGCCATACTCCCAGCCACCATGTCCCTGCCATAGTGATAATGGGCTAAACCTCTGAAACTGCAAGCTGCCACCTCAATTAAATACTTTCCTTTATAAGAGTGAGAGATCAGCACCTGGTCCCATTAGCCACAGATACCCTCCCTCACTCTGCCATGCCTATGAACAGGGGACATGCTGTGTCTGAAAGTGTGTACCCATCCCTTAAACACTTCATCCTATCATCGAGATTCTGCTGCCACAGCCTCTAAGTCCTCCTTTGTCTCTTGTGAAGGACACAGGCCTAGAAGTCCCCCAAGTGAAGAGTGGAGAGAGCTGTGTGTGGCAGACCTGCATTGATCTTGGAGTCTAGCCTAGGTCAACTGAACCCTGGCTTACTGAGCCTCATGAGGGACTGTGGGGAATGGACAAAGTCCTGGATATGGGGAATGGATGCAGTAGATGTGTAGGGTTGGCATGAACATGGCCATGTCAAGGATTCCAATGCCTCTGGCCTATGGGAATGGCAAGCGTGCTGCTTCATGGTTGCAAGATAACTGCCACAGCTCCGAGCACTACATCAGTCCTCAAAGATACAAAGAAGGGGAGGCCGATACCAACATGTGAACACATAGGTTGGCTGGATCTTGTCTACACAGCATCTAATTCTGTAGGTGTCAAGTGAAACCTGTGCTGTGGCATTTCTGATAAACTCCAGGTGCTGGTCATGCTATCGATCTGGGTACCCAGCCCTCAGACATCTGGATGACTGACCTTGAGCAGGGTTCAGAGACTGCCTATAATGTTTTACTCACAATGCTGGTGCTTGGATCCACCAGAGCCCACTGTTAATAATTCTGTGTTACATCCCACGCACACAGAACCTGGTGATCCTCACAGGTTGCCACAACCAAGAATTACTGGGTCCTCATTTACTTCCCCTCCCCACATTTGTCCTCTGTGTTCAACCTGGACAGCTGTCAATCATCCAGTATCTTCACTTGCCTGTTCACACATGTCTAATGCAGTGTTCCTGTGGGCATGTGCCAAAGTGTGTGCTAAAGCATGCATGTGTGCATGCTAGTGCATTCGCATGTGGATGCATGTACACTGTGCATATGGATATGTGTGGATGTGTGTGCAGGTATGTGAGTATGTGTGCAGGTGTGTACAAGTGTATTTGCATGTGCATGATGCACAAATGGAGACCAGAGATTGATATCAGGGGTCTTCCTTGATCTCCACCTCATTTTTTAAATTATTAGTTTATTGTATGGATGTTTTGGCTGCACGTGTGTCTGTGCATCATTTGTGTGCCCATAAAGGCCAGAAGAGGGTGTCAGAGTCTCTGGGACTGGAGTTACGGATGTTTGTGAGCTGCTCTGCCAGTGCTGGGAATCAAGCCTCGGTCTTCAAGAAGAGCAGCCAGTGCCTCAGTCCCTTCTACTTTAGTTTTTGAGTGAGGATCTGTCACTGAACCTGGAGCTCACTGAATGATCTCTAGGGATCTGCCTGTCCCAGTTCCTGGGGGCTGGGGTTACAGACACTGCCGGGGCCTCATTCCTATGCAGTGACCCTTTACAGATGGAGTCATCCCTCAGTTCCACATCTGGCTCCTTATTTCCAAACACACCACGTCTCTGTCTTCCTCATCTCAGAAAACAGCAGCTTGGCTCTCAGGTATCTCAGACAACATGCTCACATTTGGTCTTGGCGCCCTTGTCCCCTCCACTGCTCCAGATTCTTAGGCATCTTCTGCCCACACTGCCTCCAGCATATCTTCCAGTCTCCTCTCTTCCCCACAGTCACTGCTACTCCTGGGTCACAACTCTGTGCACTCCTCTCTGGCACTCAGAGAGTCCTGCCCATTCCCTGACTCTCCCACCCAACCCTTGCCAAGAAATCCTTCACACAGCCAGAACCAGACCTGTACAAAGTCCTACAAACCTTCTCCAGTATGCAGGTCCCGGTGTGACCCACAGCCGGGGATCCCTTCTCAACCATCTCTAACTCCCTCTTTCCCTGGCTCAGGAGAGCCACCATGATGACTTGCCCTCTCCCCACACAGTGATGGCTACTTACCCTGCCAGCTTCCCAATGGCCTGGTTCTTCTACTCCAGGCTCTGCTTGGCAAGCTGCTACTTATCACGTCACTTCTAGCAAGCATGTCCCTGAGCCACCTATTACTCCTTGTCATATATTTGTGCCCTTTTAGCTCCTCCAAGGGTCTGCCATTGTCTGCTTTTCTCTCTAGACTGTGAGCTTCATGAGACAAGTTGGAAAATACTCAAGTATTTTCCATGAGGGATGGGGAAGGAAAAGACCAGAAAACGGTCCCCTCATGAGGGATTAGGGGAAGGAAAAGACCAGAAAACGGAAGTAAAGAAGAGAAAGAACCAGAAGAAGGGAGGAGGAGGAGAGAAGGAAGAAAGAAAATAAAGAAGGAAGGGAGGGGGAGGGAGGGACGGGGGAAGAAGAAAGGCCCAGCAATGCTCAGGGCCATCCTCATCCCCAGAACTTGCTTCTTCCCTTGAAGTGGTTCAGGCTTGAAGTTGATTTCAAGTGTCCAGACTGGGTTTCCTGAATTGCTGATTAGAGACAGAACATTTGGGCAGTAATGCCCCAGTGGGAAATGCCTCCAAGTCCCCTGAGCTTAGCAATCATAGCTCTTTGGCTCTTTAACCTGGGCTTTTGCACAACTCCTGGATTAAACTGGGTCAGTCAGTGTTTAGTGAGTTATTTGAATGGCCCGAAACTCAAATGACAACTCCTTTTGCCTTACTGACATCCAAGTAACCCTTGCCTCTGTTTCTGCATTAAAGGGGGTGAGGAGTACTGGTCTCCCTTTCCACGGATCTGCCATCATCCTGGGAGAAGGACTGGCACTCCAGTGCCCCTGCAGGGAGTCTCCGGGAAGCTGCTGCTTACTCCACACATCAGAGCCCTGACCTCCGCGGGACGCCAGTGGCCCAGCCTACCCCGCTTTGCTTTTCGGGAGGATGTCTAGCCGCCCTGGCCAGCTCACAGCTAGCGGCGCAGGGGGCTTCCTCTAATCAAAAGCCAAACTGCAATTATAGCTGGGCCGAAGCTAGGCACATGGTGCCACTTAAAGGGGCAGATTTATAGGACATTAACAACTCCAGCGGCAAAGCACCAGGTGCTACAAATCACTAAAATTAGAACCAAACGAGTCCCTGAGGCTCCAGATACAGCATGCATGGGGCCTGATGGGTAATTCCCAGACCTGTATAAGGACCTCTTGAAATTCATAGCTGTGCTTCTGCCATAGGGCCTTTGCACGCGCTGCTCCTTCCACATCGTCCCTGATCCAGCGGGGAGTCTGCTCTTCGTGAAACTATCGCTCTTTACAGAAGGCTTCCCTGACCCGATCAGTGTCTTGGCTTCCTTTTCATCACGGCACTTACTGCTGTTAGTATTGAGATGGGCCTCCTGTAACCCAGGGTGTCCACAAACTCATTACGTAGCTGTTGATGCCCTAGAAATGCTGGCCTTCCTGCTCCCATCCACTGATGCTGGGACTATAGACACACACCACTGCACCCAGTTTCTGTGATCTTAGGGATAAAAGCCAGAACTTCCTGAATGGTAGGCAACCCCTCTACTGGTTGAGCTACATCCACTGCCCCAAGCATTATTATCACCATCTGATAGTGTATACTTGTGTTCAGATTGACAGCCCTACTTGCACGAAAGTAAAACACATATCCAAACTTTAAAATAATTATTTTTCTGATATGTTTTCCCATTCTGTATGCTTCCCCCCCACAGTCCCACGCTGCCTGTGACACTGTCATGTTCTAGAGGTCAGTTCGCACTTCTGCTCTTCTGACAACCAGCCCGCATCTGTAGCTTCCTCAAATCTTACACCTCTTTCCTCTCGTGTTTCATTGAGCAAAGGAAAGCTGGTGGGCTAACAATCACGGTCTTTATAAAACCTTTCACCGCCACTTTGCCCTCCTCTTTCTCTTTTCTTCTCTTCTCCTCATGTGCCCTGGGCCCCTGCCATCTTTCCTCTCAACAAGAACTTCACTCCTACAGCCCCCCACTCCCTGTGCTGCGCATCATTATCCTCTCGGATGACTCGGTCCCCTCAGTAAGTAGCACACCTCTGTGTCCCAGCTTAAAGCAGAGAGCAAACCTCTTCATTCAGTGTTCTATGTCTTCATGTCTTTTTCTTCAACACCAGTCAGGTTTTCTTCCTTCAGGCCACAAAAGCCACTCCCATCGTGGTCACCAATGACTTCCCTATTGCCATACCTGGGAGACACTGTAATTCTGATCCCTCCTGCGGGCTCACAATCACTGGACATGATTCTTTTTGTAATTCCTTCCCCTTGTTTCAACACTTTGAGGTGTTGGTGGCCCCAGAGTTCAGCCCCAAGAGCCTTTCACTTCCTTCTCTCTACTCCCTCTTAATGGATTTGTCCCGTGACTCTAAAGAACATGTCTGCTTTGGCGAATTTTGAATAGTTCTAGCTACTGAATAGTTTGAATATTTGATAGCTCTAACTTGAAGCTTTCCCTGGAAACCTGATTACCGTCTGCTTCCAGTCACCACACCACAAATAAAAACGAAGATGCATTCCATCGTCTTCACCCAGCAAAGGGAAATGATTGGTTCCGGTGACACAGGCTCAGAAACCTCACCCAAGATGACATGGCGAGCGCACAGTAAGCCTCAGAGAGAAGCCTAAGCCTTTGTAAATGCCCTTCCTTTCAGCAAGAATGGTTCCTATTCACTGTGATTTCCCAGCATGCTGGGAAGTTCTCTAACGCATCTCCCAATTTCCTCCCCAACCTGTTAGAAGGTTGGAAAGTCTGCCATGGCACATGGCAGATGCACACTTCACTCGGCTAGGCTAAGCCAAACTGATTCCCAGTGTGGCTCCTCCCCTCTGTAGTCCTTCCAGTAGGAGTCAGGGGCTCTTGCTGCCATGTCCCCAACAACAATCAGCACTGCCAGCCTCCTAAAGTTTGTGAGGTCAATAGATGCAGAGCAGTGACTCGCTGGTGGCTTATTTACTCAAGTGTTCATGAACTGGAGCATCTCTTATTTATTATGTTGGTTTTCTTCACAAATCTTTAACCATTTGTCCTTGCCAGTTGTGCGTGTGGGCACACGAAGAGCACACATGCTCAATGCAGGTGCCGCAGAGTCCAGGTGAGGGAGCAGGGTCCCCTAGAGCTGGAGTTACAGCCAGTTGTGAGCTGTCTGATGTGGGGGCTGGGAACCATACTCTGGCCCCCTGAAAGAGCAGTATGCACTCAACTGCTGAGCCATCTCATCAGCCCCATGATTGCATTCTTCAGTGCCAATTAAAGGACTCTTTTGGAATCACTTATGCTTTGTCTGGTTTCAAAATTATAGATCCTTCTCCTAATCTGCTGTCATCCAGTTGTCTTTGTTTGTATGTATGTCATTTAAGAGAAACCCTTGACTTATGGGTTTCAAAACTTTTTAAATAAAAAGAGAAACAGAAAAATCACACAGATTAGTAAATTTTTATAAACTGTTCCTTTGTAACGATCACACAGGTCAACATATATCTTTTCAAAATTAATGTTTTAGGTTAACAGATGTTTGTCCCCTCCCCCGCTGCCTGCCCCCACCCTCCTCCAATGGTCACCTTCCTTCCCTCAGTCACCATTCTGATTTCTTATCCTGAGTACTGCATTACCCTCTGTCCCCTTAAGATCTCTTCCCCGCTCTCATGATTCCCTTTCTAGTTTCATGACCTACACACACAAACACACATATACGTACGTATATACTTATAATTTTTAGTCTGGGCTCTTCATAAGAAAGAAAACATGCTGTGCTTGTCTTTTCAATCTGGCCATTTTGCTTACCATGATTTCCTCTTTCATTCACTTTTCTGCAAATGTGATGATTTTGTTTTAGTTTTTTTTTCAAGGATACATAAAATTCCATTGCACATCTGTCCCACTAGTTTAATCCTTTCGTCAGCTGATGGACGTCTAGGCCGGTCCTGGTTCCCGTTTGTGAGTAAGCAGCAATGGGCACGAATTGGTGAGTTTCTCTACAGTAAGGTGAAAGTCCCAAGAGTGATGCAGTTGGGTCCTATGGTAATTCTACTTTTAATTTTCTGAGGAACCTCCACAGTGGTTTTCATAATGATTGTGTATGTTTACAATCCCGTCAACAGAAGATAAGCAGTTTTCTTTCCCCACATCCTCAACAGTGTTTGCCACCATTTTTCTTGATGGCGGCCATTCTGACTGAATGATTTCTCAATGTGCCTTCAGTTTGCATTTTCCTGATGACTAGGGATATTCCAAGAAATTATTGGCTATGTGCACTTTCTTTTGAAAACTGTCTGTCCAGTTCATTTGCCCATTCATTGATTGGAAGATTTCTTTTCCTATTTTTGTATTTAATTTTTGCAGTTCTTTATACGTTCTATATATTGGCTCCTGTCTGAGCTATGGCTGGCAAGGATTTTTCTCCCATTCTGTAGCCAGTCTGTCAATTCTGCAGATAGTTTCCCTCCTTGAGCAGAAGCGTTTAACTCTCATGTAATCACATTTGTCTGTTCTTGGTGTGATTTCCAGTGCATTGGAGCCCTGTCCAGAAGCCTCTGCCTGTGCCTACATCTCCAGTGTTTTACCTGTTTCCCTCTACCCATTCCAAACTTTCAGGTCTTACATTAAGGTCTTTGATCCCTTTTGAACTGAGTTTTGTGCAGGGTGAGAGATGTGGATCTTTCAGTCTTTCACACGTGGAAATACAGTTTCCCCAGCACCCTTTTGTGTGCTGAGTGTTTTGGTGGAGTCTCTAGGGTTTGTTAAATAGAGATTACACTGTCTGCAGATAGGGATAACTTGACTTCTTTCCTAATTATAACCCTTTTATTGATTTCTTTTGTTTTATTGTTCTGGCAAAGCCTTGCACACAGTATTGAATAAGAATAAAGAAAGTAGGCACCCCTGTCTCATTTCAGATTTTAGAGGAAATGCTCTGTTTCCCCCATTCAGGATGATGTTGGCTGTAGGTTTGCCATATGTCGCTTTTATTTTGTCAAGGCATACCCCTTCTATTTCTCTTTTCTTTGTGTTTTTTTTTATCATGAAGGAAAGTTAAATTTTTCTCGAAGGCCTTTTCCTGCATTGATTAAGCCGACCATGTGACCTCTGTCAAGTCTATTTATGTACTGTATTACATTGATTTCATATGCTACACCAACTGCACCCTCCTAAAATAAGCCAACTCAGTAATGGCGTATCATCTTCTTTGTGTGGTTTTTAGTATTTTTTGTAAGAATTTTATTCAGAAATTTTACGTCTATGCTCATCAGGAAAGTTAGGCTATAGTTTTCTTTCACTGAGGCACCCTTATCCTTTTTAGTATCAGGATAATGCTGGCTTCAAAGAATGAGTTTGGTAATGTGTCTTCCTTTCTAGTCTGTGGAGCAGGAAGTATTTCTTTAAAGATTAGACAGACTCCATCAGTGAGTCCACCTACTCCTGGGCTTTTCTGTGAGGGGATATTTTTTATAACTGTTTTAGTCTTATTTATTTTTATGGGTCTGTTTAAGTTTTTCCATCTTTTTAATTTAAATTTGATAGGTTTAATTTGTCAAGGAAGTTATTATCTTCCAGACTTTTCCATTTGGAGAGTATTTAGAGTTTCAAAACACCCTGGATTTATTAGATACTAGCAATCTCCTGCTTACCACTCTAGTTGGTTTCATGGACCTGGGAGAGTGGGGCCTAAAAACAAGGCAGACTAAAGTCTCATACAATAGCCAACTTTATTCAGAGCATCCATCAACTTATCTGAGGGTTGAGAAGAGTCACCTGAGGAAACTCTATAATCACAAGGACAAGCCACACGTGGAAAAACACGTTTTTCTATAGAGGCACATGAATAACACCAGCTGAAGAGAAGTCACTCCTATCTGCTATACCTGGGAGGAGCAAGAAAACACATTGCAAGAACGATTCTGTGTTTTGAAGAAACTGAGGTCACAAGACTCTTGTTTTCTTGGAGTTTTCTCACAAGCACTCAGAATTCTCACACGACTCCATTCCAGGACTGTGTTATGAAAACCTGCCCCCTTTCCTCTCTAATTTTATTCATTAAGACCTTCTTTCTCATTCTTTTGGTTGGGGCTAACTAGGAGTTTGTCAATCTTGTTCATTTTTCAAGGAGTCAATCCTTTGACCAATCTATGCACTGCTTTTTCAGTCTACAGTTTATTAATTTCCGCCCTGATCTTCATTGTTCCTCCTGCTTTGGAGTTTGGATTGTTCTTGTTTGCTTGGAGCTGCAGGCGCATCATTGGGTTATTCGTTTGAGATCTTTCTGACTTCTTGACATTAGCACTCAGAGTAAATTGTATTTTCATTTTCATTTGATCCTAGAAACTTTACATTTAACTCCTGGCTTTTAAACAACCTACTAGTCATTCAACGGTGTGTTATTCAGTCTCCACGTATTTGGTACTGCCATTTTCCCTGCTGTTAATTTCTCATTTTATCCCACTGCATTCTTATAAGATACAAGAGATCATTTTAATTCTTTTGTATGTGTAAGACTTGATTTGTGACTTACGATGTTGTCTGTCTTAGAGAAGATTTCATGGCTGCTGAGAATATATAGTATGTATTTGTTGGGTGAAATATATATGTGCATATATGTATATACATACATATATATATATTCTATTTGATTTATAATGTGGTTGAATACTGAAGTTTCTCTCTTTTTCATATTCATTTTAATTTTTAATTCTCTCTATATGGGAGGTATTTGCATGTGAGTGCAGTTGCTCATAGAGGCCAGAAACATCTCATCTCCTTGGAGCTTGAGTTACAGGTGATTGTGAGTCACCTGGCATAGGTGCTGAGAACCAAACCCAGGTCCTTTTCAAGAGAAGTACATATCCTTAACTACTGAGCCATCTCTCCAGCCTCAGTCCTGAGGTTTCTCTGTTGGAATTTCAGTTTAGATGACCTCTCTAAAGATGAGAATAAGGTAATGAAACCTTCCATTCTTGTGGCATCAGGAGTATTTAACCTTTCATGCCTATTCATGTTTTTGAAATTGGCAGCCATGGTTCACATAGATTCACTATTTGTTCTCCTAAGTTTTTTGATGTTGTGCTTTGTATTGGTCAGCTTGACACAAGTGAGGGCCATCGTGGAAGATGGAACCTAAACTGAGAAAATCCTTCTGTCACATCAGTCTGTAGGCAAGTCTGTGAAGCTTTTACTTGATTAGCGTTTAATGTGGGAGGATCCAGTCCACCACTGGACCTGAGTGAATCATGGGGAATAAGCCAGTAAAAAGTATTCCACCTTGGCCTTTGCTTCAGTTCCTGCATTCAGGTTACTGTCTTGAGTTACTGTCCTGATTTCATTGAGTGATGGACTACATCTTGGGACTTGTAAGGCAAATAAACCCTCCTTAACCCAAGTTGCTTTTGGTCATGTGTTTAATTGCAGCTGTAGAATGCCAACTGTGACACAATTGTTATATCCTCTTGATGAATTGTTTATTTTATGAATGTGAAAGGGCTTTATTTCTTCTGGCTAATTTTGGCTTAAAGCTACTTTATCAGATATCAAAAGAGCTGCACCAGCTTATTTTTTGTTATTCTTCACTTAATAGACTGTTTCCTATCAGTCCATATGTTTCTTGGAGATGACAAAAAGTTGAATCTAGTTTTTCAATTCATTCAACAGTCTGTATCCCTTTATTAGTGAGTTTAGGCTATTTACAGCTAAGGTTATTATTTAAGATGTGTAAGCTGAATTTTTTGTCCCCCCAGTCAGCTCTCAAATAACCATACAGAAACTTATTAATTATAAATGATCAGCAAATAGCTTAGACTTGTTACTAACTAGCACTTATAACTTAAATTATCCAGTATTTCTTATCCAAGTTCTAGCATGTGGCTTGGTACCTTTCTTTAATACAGCATGATCATCTTGCTTCTTTCTGCATCTCCTGGTAACTCCACCCTCCTTCCTCCCAAAGAGCTCTCTCTGTGTCCATAAGTCCCACCTAACCTCTTCCTGCCTAGCTATTGGCCATTTAGCTCTTTATTAAACTGATGAGAGTAACACATCTTCACAGTGTATAAAAAAGTTGCTTCAAAACATTTTCCCCTTTTTGTCATTAAAAGGGAAGGGTTTAACTTTAGCATAGTAAAACTATATACAACAAAAACAGTCACTGAGTAAGAATTATAGTTACAATATCCAGTCTATTTGTATTTGACAAATTTAGAAAAAAATACTCTATTATCTATCTTTGTGAGTCTAAAGTTTTATACCTAAGTTACTTTTTTATCATAACTAAGGAAAACTATGTTTAACTATTTAGTCTTTAACCATCAAAAACCCCAGAGAGATGTAATATTACCTAATGACAGGGACATCTGGCTACCTGAACAGTCACCCAAAGCTCCTCTTAAATGTTGGAGCATCTATCTTCGGCCTACAGGCCCAGAATATTTGACAGACATTTCTGAGAAACAGAGAATTTCGAGGGACTGTCCTACCTTGTCTTGGCAAATTTAGCAGTTGCTTTATTTTGTGTTCTGTTTGTCCAATTTGGACACCACACTGTCAGCAGCTGAGGCAAAGGCAGTTTCTTACCCAAATGGCTAGATTTTGCCACAAAGAAAGCAAACTCCATACAGAGGTTCTTTGATGTCCACCATCTCATCTGAAGTAGATTAGATTGGTGCTGCCAGGAGCAGATGTGTCTCACTGTCATGAAAAGCCTCAGGTTATTAATTAAATGTCATATACTGTAAGTCTTTTAGGTGCTTGAAGACCATCTATCTACCTAAATATATCTGTTTAACCTTGAATATATACCTAATATGATTACAAGTTTAATTATTATATATGACTACTAACCTGTATTTAACTATACATTGCATTTTCAAATGAGCTGCTAAGCACAAATACCCCAAACAAGAGTATACTCATACATACAGTATAACAAAAATAAATTTAAATTTGTATCAATAAACCAAAATCCATACCAATATAAAATATTTTGAGATTAATGTTTTTTTATTAAAGTAGATTCAACAATCTACCCTTTTATCTCATCATTCCTATTCTATAGCCCCTTTTTTCCTTCAGAAAGAGATCCTTGAATCCAACTCCTTTGTTTATCTCTTTACTGACCATTATTAATAACAACTTATAACCAACCCCCCCAAAATGATGACAAACATTCATAACCCATCTCATGGGAATGTGGACATTGTTTTCTCTAGAGAGCTTCCTGTTATCTAGGGACACTGGCATCTTTGGGGGACCTTGAGAAAATCAGGATAATGATCAAATCCTGACTGGAGTAGTCTGTGAGGTTGGACCATCTCAACCAGCAGCCTCAAAAGCTCTTCTGGATGCAGAAACCTAAAGAAACAACAGCAGAGGTAATCTGAGATGTTGGATCACCTGGGCCGTCTATTTTCATTGGTGTTTGATCCCCTTGTTCTGAAAACACATAAACTTTTAAAGGTAACATGCATATCTGTGTTAGCACAAGTATAGAATGTGAGGTGCACAAGTCAGTTAAAGATGATTTTTTGTTTTAGACTTGAACAGGTAAAATATGCATCACCTGTCCCATAGTTTTTTTAAGTTTATTTTCTTTATATCTGTAGCCAGAATTTTCAGGGGTTCTCCCCTTATCAAACCTGATCTTCTTTAACCCTGAATGAACCCACAGCCTTTTGTTTTCTGTGGGAACAAAAGCATAACCTATTTCCCAAAGCAACACACCTTTTGACTTTCATTTTGAAGTCAAGACACTTTTAAAATATATAGGTTGGCTTAATCCAGAAGCTTCCATAATACAATGTCACTTGTTCATCAGCAATCAAAAAATTTAAAGTCAATACAACACCATACAGCTCTGGTCTGCAAGCAGTCTCTGTATGCCAAGCCTATCCAAGAGACCTCAGTCACCAGGAAGCCACATTTGACTCTGTGTTCCGAACTTAAAAAAAAACTTTCTCAGGGTTTATGCGAATGTGTGTGGCCCCACATAAGGTGCCACTTGTAGGCTGAATTTTTTCTTTCCAGCCAGCTCTCAAATAACCATATAGAGACTCATTATTAATTATAAATGCTGGGCTAATAGCTTAGGCTTGTTACTAACTAGCTCTTACAACTTAAATTAACCCATATTTCTTATTTAAGTTCTAGCATGTGGCTCAGTACCTTTCTTTAATAGAGCATGTTCATCTTGCTTCTCCCTGCATCTCCTGGCAACTCTGCCCTCCTCCGTGAATTCTCTTCTTGTCCACAAGTGCCACTGAACCTATTCCTGCCTAGCTATTGGCCATTTAGCTCTTTATTAAACCAATGAGAGCAACATATCTTCACAGTGTGCAAAAGGATCGTTCCACAACAAAGATGTTTACAAATGGCTATAGTTTTGTTTGTTGTTTTCTGGCTTGTGAGCTTGTTGTTTGTTCTTTATTTTATCCCTGTATTAATTCTCTAGGGGAGTTTTCTAGGACAACAGAAATGATAGCACATGGGACTTACTGGATTGGTTTACACAATTTGGTCTGGGTAGGTCAACAATAGCTGACTTCACCCTGCGGAGGCTGAAACCCCGCAGCTGTTCAGGCTCTGATGCTAGATACCTCAACAGTTCCAGTCCGGCACTGATGGCCTGGAGGATTCCTGGAGAACCATGTTGGAGGGCAAATGAAGCTGAGTCCTGATGCCATCAAAGATGGTGGCGGCAGCAGCAACAGAGTAGATAAACTCACAGAAAGATGTGAAGGCAAGCATGCAAAAGAGAAAATGTTTTCCCTTGGACCTCCTTATTTCTGAGCTGCCTTTGTAACGTGCCACCCACATTTAGGGTAGATTGTCTCCCTTTAGTTAACTTAATCAAGAAAACAGCTCATGGTGTGCCCAGAGGCTTGTCTCTGAGTCAAGCTGACAACTAAGATTACTTATTGTCCTTGCCTATTGGTATCAGGGTTTTGTTGGTTACTGTGTGGGACACGATGGACTCTTGGCTCTCCTGGGTTTCCCTATTCCTCTCATGAAACTGTGACTGACATAGTCTTCCTTCCTCTTCTGCTTATAGTGTCCCTCTAGTAACTTTACAGGGTGAGCTTGGTCACAATCTGCCTTAGTTAGTACCTGTCTTGTCTTTTAAAATTAATGAGACAATTTTAAAAGACAGTCATGGATTTAGCAATATTGGTTAGCCATTATCTATTGTCAGAGCTTGAAATGTATCCTTCAGCACTTCCCAGCATTCAGGGTTGCTGACAAGAAGTGTTACCTTAGTCTATGTTTCTGCCTCTGTGAGTGGGTTGGCATCTTCCCTTGACAATATTGTTTCTTTGCTTTGTAGGGCTTTTACCCCTTCTTGACAGTAGTTTGTCAAGCAGAGGTCATATCTGTTTGGGGTTCTAAGCACTTCTTACATTTGGTTGCCCATGTCTTTCTCTGGATTTGGGAACACATACCACATTTTCATTGAGTAGATCCTCTGGGGCTCTAGTGTTTGTCTCTGTTCTTTCTTTTGTCCCATGAATTCACAGCCTGGGTCTCTTGATGGTACTCCAGAATTCTTCAACATGGTGGTCATGCTTGTTCATTTATATTTTCCATATTGATGCTTGAATATTTATTTTGTCAACCTCATCCTCCATTTCTGATTTTCTTTCTGCTGCTGCTGCTTCCCACTGTGTTTGTTTCTAAAATTTCTTCAGAATACCAACTTCCTTATTGAATTTTTTCTGCATTTATTTTTCACCCATACTTCTGATTTTCTCATCTGTTTTACTGACATTTTCCTCTGTGTTGCTGACTTTTCTCCTCAGAACCCTGACTGAATCCATCTATTTACTTGTTGATATCCTCTTTCAGGTCTTTATTTTTCCAGAAAAGTTTTGAAATTTTTATCTTTCATTTCACCTGTTTCAATATCATAAATTCAGCAGCTGGGGTCTAGCCTCCTTTGGAGGAGTCGTGTTATTTTGCTTTTTCCCTGTCTCTTGCATTTCTATATTGTGATTTGTACATCATTGTCTTCCACATTATTTTGTGGGGATTTTGTTATTTAGCAGCCTCTCTTAAAAGCTCAATAACAGAAAGGGATTCAGGGGGAAAGAGGGAAAAAAAGATATCCCAGTGATGAAAAAAATAAAAAACAAAATTAGAAAAATATAAGAAGGGGAATAAAAAAACAAAACATGAGAATCAAAAACACTAAGATAGGGGCTGGAGAGATGGCTCTGTGGTTAAGAGCACTGACTGCTCTTCCAGAGGTCCTGAGTTCAATTCCCAGCAA
>LOJH01006985.1:13534-31642 GCA_001685095.1 Ellobius talpinus | reverse complement strand
CCGTGGCCATGACCGCAGCGGGAGAAACAACGCCGTCCGCTCCGCCGCCGCTACTCCGCAAACTGCGCGCCCGCGCTCGAGCCTCGGGTTAACTGGCCAGGCTGGGGGCGGGGCTCCAGGGACTCCGCCCCCGAAGGGTCACGTGCCTTGCCGGTCCGCTCCCGGCGCTCCAAAAACGCCTCAGGCCAGTCAAGGTGGGTAGTGCCCAGGTAAAAACCTCTTCTCCCGGCGCGGCCTTTCGAGGGCTCCTCGGCACTAGCCCGAGGCTAGACCCCTCGGGAGTCTACCCTCGCCCCAGCCCGACCCCCACTGCTCCAGGTCTCAGTGCCCTCACCTGCGAGTTTTAGGAGCAGGTTGACTGGGCCTTTTAATGAGGATTACCTGAACCAACGTTCAGCGTTTAGTATTTGGGCCATAAATGCTTCCAAGTGTGTCACGATAATAAATGCTTCGAGTTTTTTTCCATAGATCCCGTCCCTCTAAGGAGCAAACAGCCTTATCTGGCCCAGGAGAGCAATGTCCAGAAGTCAGAGGACCGCGGCAACGAAAGATCACGGGGCTGCCTGCCAAGGAAATCTGTGATGATTCTAAATTAACCCCGGGTCTGGTGAGCATGGGGCATGGTGCGGGAAGGGGAGAGTGGGAGAGCAAGATGGAGGAGAAGGGAGAGGGCTGTTGGAAGCACCTCGGTTTCCTGGGTAGTTGAGGCAGGGAAACCAGAGGCCAAATGCTGGGGTAAGTCCCCAAGGCTGAATGGTGTAGATCATTAACCCAACTGACGGATGCATGCCCATTTATTTTTTCTTTCCTTTCTTCTTTTGAAGAAAGACAGGGTCTTTATGCCCTAACTGACAGAATATGCTCTGTAGACCAAACTGGCCACGAACTTGAGAATTTCTGGCTGCCTCCGTCTCCCGAGTGCTGGGAATAAAGGCATGCGCCCGCATTGCTTGCCCTTTCTTTAGCTCCCTCCCTCTTGAGGGGGCTAGAGAGATGACTCAGTAAGAAGAGCTCTTGCTGCACTAACATAGGATTAGAGTTTGGTTCCCAGTACCCATATACTGGCTCACAACCACTTGTCAATAATTCCAGCTCCAGGGTTTCTGATGCCCTCTTCTGACCTCTGTGAACTCAAATCTTCATGGTCATGGTTGTACAGTAAGTTCTAACCACTGAGGTACCCTGGAAAAACAAATCTTGACAAATATTAATATTGGATCTTTTGAAAAAGGCAGACTAGCCTAATGATGATTTTGGTATTTTATGTCATTCAGAGGCATTTTTGTCCCCACGAGTTTATGTTGTCTTGTTGCTCCTAATTAGAATACTGGAGATTTTTTTTTAGGGAGACCTACCCCTCTTCCCACCTTCTTCACTGCACAGATTTCCCCTCCATTTGTAGTCCTTATTAAACTATTAAACGCATAATTATTCAACCTCCACTTGTAGATTTTGTTCTGAGGTAGGGTTTTGCTCTGTAACCTACAGTGGCTCGGCACTCCCCGTGTGTGGAGCTTGAGCTAGCTTCAAACCTACAACAGCTCTGCCGCAGCCTCCCAAGTGCTAGGATTATAGGTACAATCCACCCAGGGCTGGCTCATGAACAGTGTTTTTATTCCTTATACAGAATACTTTAAAATCACTTTCATCATTAGCTCTTTCTCAAGCCAATCAGTATTGTCTAGCCCATGGGAAGAACTTCACTTGCTATAAACTGGTCTAAGAACAAACTTGCCTGAACCAGTCAGGAGGCAGAAAACAGAACAGAAACTTTATGATTCATAATCTATTCTGTTCTGGCACAAATATAAAAAAAGGAATCTTGAAGGGGAGGGGCCGGAAGGAGAGGGAACTGCATTTGGAATGTAATAAAAATACCCCCCCAAAAAAAGAGGGAAAAAAAAGAAGAGGGAGAACACTCTTCTGTTATCTCCAGCAATGTAAAACGGTGATGGCGGGGGAGGGGGTTCTTTTGTAGTTTTTCCAAAGCTAGGGCTCCAGCCCTGGAACTCACATGCTGATGGTTATATACCACTGAGCCACACCTCTAGCCTCAGGCAGGTTTTATTATATTATCATTTCTTTTTCAACATAAAGGTTTTCTGGTTTGTTGTTGTTGGTTTTGTTGCTGTTGTTTCTGAGACACGATTTCTGTTTAACAGCTCTGGCTGTCCTGGAACTCACTTTGTAGACTAGACTGACCTAAAACTCAGAGATCCACATGCCTCTGCCTCCCAAATGCTGGGATTAGCACCACTATCTCCCATCTACTTTATTTGCTTTATTGACTGTGTCTCATAATGTAGCTCTGGATGGCTTAGAAATATTATGTAGACCAGGTTAGCCTCCAACTCACAGAGATCTGCCTGCCTCTATCTCCTGAGTGCTGGGATTAAGGGGCAGGTGTAAATTGGCCTTGAATTCCTGGGTTTAAACAATCCTCCTGCCTCAGTCTCCTGACTAGCTGGGACTATAGGTGCTTGCCACCTTGAACACTCTTCCATAGTCTCTTGCGCACTACGTAGCCTCTTCATTAGCTCCTGTCTCATGGCTCCTGCCTTGATTTCTCTTGGGTGATGGGCTTTAGGATGAAATAAACTCTTTCTTCCTCAAGTTGCTTTTGTTCACAGTGCCTCATCACAGCAACAGAAACTCTAAGACAAGAACCTTTTTTCTTTTAAGACAGAATAATACTCCATTATATCACATGTTATATTCATTCCTATGCTCTATCTCAGATCCACATCCATCTACCCAACTTTGTGTATGCTTCATTGCATGCTCTTGTGAGTACACTTGCTCTCTGTCTCTTAAATCTATCAAGCTCAGTTTGTGTTGGGATAGGGTCTGCCCTAGAGTGTGGTTCATATACCAGGGGTTTACCTTTAAGAAAGCTCTCTCCCTGCAGCTCTCAAAAACCAATAGCATCTCAGCTAGAGGTGGGACTGTGCCCATGTTCCCTCCTCCATGCTGGGATTTTTGTTGGCTTGAGCTTGGGTAGGTTTTATATGTGGCATAGTTACTGTAACTTCATACGCACATATGCCTGCTGTGTCTGAAAAATGCTTATTTGGGGGTTGGGGTTTCATTGTTTCTTTTTTGTCATTCATGTGTCACATATTCTTTATCCATTCATCTATCAGTGGGCATTCCAACTGTTTCCCCATCTTTTTGTTTGTTTGTTGAGACAGTGTTTCTTTGTATAGCCCTGGCCTGCCTCTGCCTCCCGAGTGCCAGGATTAAAGGCATGCACCACCACTGTCTGGCTATTTCCACGTCTTGATGCTTGTGTATAATGCTCCCCTGAACATGGGTGTGTAAATATCTCTTGAAGATTCCATTTTTGGAGCTGGAGAAAGAGTTCCGTGACAAAACACTTGCTTGGTGTGTATGAGGCCGAGTTCCATCCCCTCAAGTACACACATTCAGAGAGCCTTTCTTCAGATCATTTCTTCAGATCTGTGTACCCAGAAGCAAGACATCCTATCACATTGTAATCTTTAGTTTTGTTTTTTAAGAACTTCTCTTTTTTTTCAGTAATGGTCACATCATTTTACATCTCCACAAGCAATGTACCAGAGTTCAAACTTTTCTACATGATTGATATTTTAAAATTTCCATGTCTTCAGTGATTTAGTGGTTCTGAGATTCTTTCATTTCCTCCTAGTGCTGGAGCTGGAACTTAGAGCCTTCTACAAGCTAAGCAAGCATTCTGCCACCGAGTTACATCTCCAGTCTTGTTTTGGTTTTGAGGTAGGATCTTGCCACATAGCACAACTGGCTTCAAACATGGGATCTTCTTGTTGAGACTTCTTGCATGCTGGGATTGCAGACACGATGTTGAGAATTAGTTCGTATGCTTACTGGCCATTTCTGTGTCTTTTGTGAGAAACATTTGTGGTAACTTTTGCTCATTTTTGAATTAGCTCACTTTTGAAATTTTTTTTTAATTTATTTATTATGTATAGTGTTCTGTCTGTCTGTATGCTTGCTGGCCAGAAGANTGGAAGAGCAGTCAGTGCTCTTAACCTCTGAGCCATCTCTCCAGCCCTTGAAAATTTTTTAATTGAATTTTTGTGTGTGTATGGATGTTTTGCCTTCATGTATGTCTGTGAACCAGAGGTCAGAAGGTGTTAGATCCCCTGGAACTGAAGTTACAGATGGTTGTGAGCTACCATGTAGGTTCTGGACATTGAACCCTGGTTCTCTGGAAGAGCAACTAGTGCTCTTAACAATTAAGCCATTTTTCCAGTCTGGGTCTATAGTCAGACATTTTTTCAGGACCATCGGCTCCTAATAATGACATAGAGAATTATTACTAATTATCAAGCCTCAGCCAATATCTTAGGCTTGTTCCTAACTAGCTCTTATAACTTTTTGACTTGTAGCTTTATCATCTCATCTCATAGTGCCCATCCTGTTTGCTCTGCGTCTGGCTGATGACTTGGCCTTCTCAGCATTTCTCTCTACCCCCGCCCAAATCCTGCCCATGTTTCTATTAAACCATTCAGAGTGACACATCTTCACAGTGTACAAAAAGACTATCTCACAATATGGGTTCCTGTTTTGCTTTTGTATATTTCTTTTTAATATTAACCCTTTATTAGATTTGTGATCTGTAATTATTTTCACCACTTGTTTATTTGTAGACAGAGTTTCACATAGCCCAGGCAGGCCTGGAACTCACTGTATTCTCAGGGGTGACTTTGAATTTCTGATCTTTCAGCTTCCTACTGAGTGCTAGGGATTAAACCACAGGCTACCAATTGAGCTAATATCTGTAGCTCCCTATTTCACATCTGTATTTCATAGCTTATAACTCTTCCCACAGGGTTGACTTTGCTGTTTACTCTGATGTGCAAAAGTGTCTTTATAGCCTAATAGTTCCTCTTGTCTACTGTTTGCTTTTGTTTGTGTTTGACACTCAATCTCATGCAGCCCAGACTGGCTTCCAACGCTCTGTGTAGCTGAGGATAACTTGCCTATGCTTTTGTTTCTTTGTTTGATGTAGGGTCCCACTACACAGCTCTGGCTGTCTATGGGGACCTACCTCTATGTTGATCTAAACTCTCTATGTAGATCAGTGTGGTGGTTTGAAAAGAAAATGGCCCCCAAAGGGAGTGGCACTATTAGAAGGTGTGACCTTGTTGGAAGAAGAATGTCACTGTAGAAGCAGGCTTTGAAGTCTCATATATGCTCAAGATACTGCCCAGTGTCTCAGACCAGTTCCTGTTTCCTGTGAGTCAAGATGTAAGAAATCTCAGCTACTTCTCCAGCCTGCAAGATGTAGGACACTCAATTACCTTTCCAGTAGCATGTCTGCCTGTAAAAGGAGATTGTGCATTGGTTTCCTGGCTGCCCAGACCCAAATAATCACACAGAAACTATATTAATTACAATACTGTTTGGCCAATGGCTCAGGCATATTCCTAGCTAGCTCTTACATCTTAAATTAACCCATTTCTATTACTCTGTGTATCACCATGAGGCTGTGGCCTACCAGTAAGGTTCTGGTGTCACTCTCATTTGGCAGCTATATGGCGTCTCCTAGACCCCACCTACTCTCTCTATATATCTGTTTGGATTTCCCGACTGGCTTTATTCTGCCCTGCCATAGGCCAAAGAAACTTCTTTACTAACCAATGGTAATAAGAACTGTGTGCTAACCAACTGCACCACTGGAGCTCCAACCAATGGTAATACAATATATTCATAACATTCAGAGGGGAATCCCACATCATCTGCCTACCATGATAATGGACTAAACCTCTGAACTGTAAGCAAACCACTACAATTAACTGCTTTCCTTTATAAGAATTACGGTGGTGTCTCTTCACAGCAACAGAAACACTAACTAAGACAATCAGGCTGGCCTTAAACTCACAGAGATTTGCCTATCTCCATCTACCAAGTGCTGGGATTAAAGATGTATGTCATGTTGCTTGGCTTCCCATGACTTTTTTGTTTGTTTGTTTGTTTTGTTTTTTTGAGACAGGGTTTCTCTATAGCTTTGTAGCCTGTCTTGGAACTAGCTCTTGTAAACTAGGCTGGCCTCAAACTCAGAGACCCGCCTGCCTCTGCCTCCCAAGTGCTGGGATTAAAGGTGTGCACCACCACCGCCTGGCCGTTTTTGTTTTTGTTTTTTTTAAGACAGGGTTTTTCTGTGTAACTCTGGCTGTTCTGGAACTAGCTCTATACACCAGGCTAGACTTGAACACACAGAGATTCACCTGTAGTGGAGCTTTGGCATTCCTGTCCAAAATCATTAATCAAGGGTTTATTTCTGGGCTATTTGGATCCATTGGTCTGTTCCTAATATTTTGATTACTATAGCATTGTATTATGTTTGGAAGAGATGACAGTATTTTCCTTTTCTTTCTTTCTGTTTGTTTTTTGTTTTGAGACAGGATCTCACTTTGTAGACCAGGCTGGCCTCAAACTCACAGAGATCCACTGAGACAGCAGTGTTGGAGAACTCCTTATTTCTGTTATTCAACAGATGATTTAAGAGAAATCATTCAGAAGTAGGTATTGCAGTGACATATAGGCTAGATCCCCAAGATTAAGAAAAATGAACCAATTTAAAATATATATTTATGCTGGGTGTGGTGGTGCATCTTTAATCCCAGCATTTAAGAGGCAGAGGCAGGTGAATCTCTGAATTTGAGGACAACCTGGTTTGCATGGTGAGTTTTAGGCCCACTGGGGCTAAATACTTAGACCTTCTCTCAAAAGGAAAGAAAATAAAGGAAGAAAAAAAACCCTATAAATATATTTACTTTCTAAAAAATTATTTATTTATTTATTTATTATGTGTGCAGTATTCTGCCTCCATGTATGCCTGCATGCCAGAGGAGGGCTCCAGATCTCAGTACAAATGGTTGTGAGCCACCATGTAGTTGCTGGGAATTGAACTCAGGACCTTTGGAAGAGCAGGCAATGCTCTTAACCACTGAGCCATCTTTCCAGCCCATTTATTTTTTTTTTTTAAAGCAATACTTGTTTCTAGGAATGTGGAGAAAATTGAGCCCCTCAAACATTGCTGGTGGAAATATGAAATACTGAAGTCATGCTCTTTTAATTTCTTTGTTTTCATATGCATGCTTGGTATGTGTGTATGTATGTGCAAATGTACATGCCTTTTCAAATGTGTGTGGACACACACATACTTGGGACCTGGGATTGATGCTGGGACTCTTCCTTTGTTATCTCCCACCTTTTTTACTGAAGTAGTATGACAGTCACATCTAGAGCCTTGGCCAGGTCAAATCTGCTCAGTCACCTTGTTCAGGGGATCACACATCTCTGCCTTTTGAGGGTAGAATTACAGGCAAGCCACCATACCCTCCTGGCATCTCCACAAGTTCCTGGGGTACAAACTCTGGTCTGGTCCTTCTGCATATGCAGCAAGCACTTCAACCATTGAGCTGTTTCCCTAGTTCCCTTGTCTTGTTTTGTCTTCTTTTGTTTTGTGAGACAGGGTCATGCTATGTAGCTCTGACTCCATTAAAAATGTGCCTGTCTCAGCCTCCTAAGTACTGGCTGGCGTTACAGGTGTGCACCACTGCGCTAGGCTCAGCGAAGCACTTTGTAAAACAGTATGGGAGTTCCTCAGAACAGTTACAGTTACCATATGGCTCAGACATTGCAGGCCAAGGTAATGGAGGCTCAACATAATGGAAAGAAGGTGGCACCGTTTGTAATAGTTAAAAGCAGAAGCAATTCAAATGTTCATGAACTGATGAATAAATAAATGTGGCATATCTACACAGGAGTATTTAGCCCAAGAATTGAATGGAGAATACAAGATACCACATGAATGAATCTTGAAAATGTTATGTCAAGTGAAAGAACTCAAACATAAAAGAACATACTTCTATGTAATGCCATTAGTATAATCTTCTAGAAAATACAGACTATAGAGAACGCAGAGAACTGGTTCCTAGGGATTGATGGGAGAGAAATAGATTAATGAATAATAATAAGGGATTTCTTTCTAGACTGATGAGGCTTTCTGGATTTAGTGGTGATGGTTGCAAAACCTTATGAATATACTAAAAGTAACTTCTTGTATGTTTAAAGGTACATATTATCTTTTTGCCTTATGCCTTAAAAACACTGTAACCAATGCATATAAAAACTAAGATGTGCCAGGCAGTAGTGGCACATACCTTTAATCCTAGCTCTCTGGAGGCAGAGGCCCACAGATCTCTGAGTTTGAGTGACTTCCAGCACAGCCAGGGCTACACAACAGAAGACCCAAGTTCAGTTTCCAGCACAATGTCAGACAGTTCAAAACTCCTAACTCCAGGCTTCCTAGGTCTCCTACATCTATGTGCACACACCCACACAGAGACACTCCCACATATACTTAACTAAAAATAAATGCTAAGAAATATACCTGACCATTAAAACCTTTGAAGACTGTCGTAATGGTGAGCAACAAGTGATACATTTACTGAAACAAGTAAGTAAAACTTTCCCCTAGCTCCCAGGAGGCAGAGGCCCACACCAGAGCTCCTTCTGTACTCCAGTTTCCAATTGAAGAGCTTCATTGCTTGAAGGAGTGGATTCTCAGAGTTTCCCAGCTGCTTGTTGTAGCTAAGCCCAGGTCAGGATGGCTGAGGTGGGTATTTCCTTCTACTGTCATACTACTTTACTCCATGCTGAGAGAGGCCTGGGGCCCTGGCCATTCCTGCTCCCTTGAAGCAATGATCCCATGCCAGCAAAGCAAGCCTAGAGGACCTGTGGCCAGCTCCTCCTCCAACCATCACTTAGTTCCTAGCTAGGTAGGGCATGTCTTTCCTTGATCCTCTTAAAGGGAGAAGCAGATCATAAGATATTTTCTAACCTTCTTGAAAGGAACTTGTTGCAGAATATTCCTTTACACTGTGTGGGGATGTGTCATAATAAAGAGATGAATGGCCAATAGCTAGGCAGCAAGAGGTTTTAGGCAAGACTTCTTGGGAAAGAGAGGGCTCTAGGATGAAGAAAAGTGGAGTCGCTAGTCAGCCGTGTGCATGATGGAAGACAGATAATGCCACAAGGCAGAACATAAATTTAGTATAAATGGGTCAGTTTAAGTCATAAGAATATGTAGAAACAAGATCTGTTATTTGTGAGCTGGTGGCTAATGAAAAAGTATAACTACAGGAACTGACCTTACACACAACAACCGGAGAGAGGAACTGGGAGGAGATTCAAGATACAGCCTGTGAGCAGGACAGTTTCTAGAACACTGGGAAGAGGCCTCTTGGGATCAGAACAAATACCAGTGACTTCAAAAACTTCCCTTAAATGAACCTTGATTTGTTTAGCTTGTAGAAAAACTTGTATCACTGGGTATCACTGATGAACATTAATTAGACGAGCCTGTTACCCAGGTAAGTGAACACAGAGAATTGCTGTGCCTTTGCAGCAGCTGCTGCACATCCTGGAGAAGTGGACATCAGAGTCTCCGTGCTATGGAGCGAAGATGGATAATTCACCATAGTAAGCCAGCCAGTATAGTGAACAAACCAGTCATGAGCCTCAGGAAAGGGTGAGGACTATCAGCATCAGTAAGTAAATGAATGTATTGAAAATAAAGTCACAGAAAAATGTATCATGCAGACAGCAACAAAAAGCTTTGGGCATACAGTTATAAGAAACTTTCAGAGGCAGGTGAGGGGACTTACCTGGTGATCTCAGCACACAGGAGGCTTGGTTGGAGCTAATGCCAAATTTGAGGCTAATCTGGTCTACATAAGATCCAGGACAATGTAGGCTACCTGTTCACAAAGGTAAATTAAAAAGGGGGAAGACATTTTCATTTAAACAAACATCCTTCAAGAAGCTATCACCTGGGTGCTAGAAATGTCTCGGTGATTAAGAGCATGTATTGTTCTTGCAGAGGACCCAAGTTCAGTTCCCAGCACCCATATCATGCATATCACTCCTGCCTATACCCAGCTCCAGGGGATCTGACATTTGCCCCCTCATATGCAGACATATACACATACACATGAAAAAAACAAAAAAAGCAGCCGTCCCTCATATTGGAGTGGGGCTTTTCACTGATGCATGCACCTGTAAGCGAGCCAGATCAACTCTGGTTCACCAAGCTGCACTTGCATAGAAGCACACCTTTGGTCTGTCATTGGTGCTCTATCTGGGGTGAACGGACACATGTTTACATCTCCCGAAGAAAAATGACCACGACAATACTAAAGGCTGAAAGCACAAGATTAGAGTTGGCTGGTTTCGTTCCTCCTGAGCCTCTCCTCAGTTTGCAAAGGCTGTCTTCTCACTGCTGTTTTTCTCACCAGGTGTGATCACACACCTTTAATTCCAGCAGAGGTGTGTTACTCTGAGCTGAAGACTAGTCTGCTGCATAGTGAGACTGTTTAAAAGAAAACTGCTACCATTACTGTGGGATTTGGTATCAACCCTTACTTAATTTTAATTACTTTTTTTTGTTTTTTGGGGACAGGGTTTCTCTGTGTAGCTTTGGACTGTTCTGGAACTAGCGCTGTAGACCAGACTGGCCTTGAACTCACAAAGATCTGCCTGCCTCTGCCTCCGAGTGCTGGGATTAAAGGTGTGTGCCACCACTGCCTGGCTAGGCAGCTGTTCTTATTATCCTATCTTTTGCCTCTGGGCTTTTTTTCTCTATTTCTGTATACTTCTTACTCTGTGGCTTGCTATATAGCTGGGTGGCTGGCCCCTGGAGTCCTCCCCTCCTTCTTTTCTTGCTCTTTGATCCTTTTTTTTCTCTCCCCTATTTCACCTCCTATTTATTCTCTGTGTCTGCCAGGCCTGCCTATTGGCCATTCAGCTCTTTATTAGACAAATCAGGTGTTTTAGAAAAGGGCCAGTGCTTCACAGAGTTAAACAAATGCAACATATCTTTGTACCATTAAACAAATGTTCCACAGCATAAGCACATTTAAAAAATATTTCACAACAGTATGCTACTTTAAAAATTTATTAAAAGAGGTGAAAGGGGGCTGGAGAGGTGGCTCAGTGATTAAGATCATATGCTGCCTGTTTTCAGTTCCCAGCACCTACGTACAGGGCAGCTTACATGGCAGTTTATAACTCCAGTTCAAGGAGACCCAGAGCTCTTCTGGCCTCCTTGGGCGTCTTGCACAAAATACACATATATACGCTCAAACGAAACCCTCATACACATCTGGAAAAAAAAGGTGATGGTCAAAAGCAATGAAGTGTTGTAAGAGGGCAGAGGGAAGTAAATAAGTTTTGTGTTTCCATGTCCTAAATACGTGTAGAAGCCAAACTAAATAATCTCCATAGCATCACAGCTATGTGTAAAATACATAACAAGGTAATTTCTTGACTCCTGAGTAACCTCAGAAAATAGATAAGGTTTAACAGACCAATAGGTAAGAGTACCTTCTTTCATTTGAAACCACTGAGCATAGATGAAGATACATACATAACTAAAAATTATCACTAACCTCGCTCAGCTTTACTTTCCATTTTGATTAACATGCTTCTTTTTGAAAATGATTTACTTAAAGCTGAACAACAGAAGAGAGGAATCCATAATGCCAAGCCTTGTGACTTCCCCCATACTGGGACTTGAAGGCATATTTTAGGCCTTTATCAACTTTATAGAGGAAAAGATTATATACTCTTTTCCACACCAACTTTTTCTTTCATTAACAACAAAGAATAGACTTTTTTCCTATTAAAATATTTCTAGCCAGGCAGTGGTGGTGCACGCCTTTAATCCCACCACTCGGGAGGCAGAGGCAGGCGGATCTCCGTGAGAAGCCAGCTTGGTCTACAGAGCTAGTTCCGGGACAGGCACCAAAAACTACAGAGAAACCCTGTCTCGAAAATATATACATTTCTATTTGGAAGACAAAGAATGTAGAGGTATTATTTTTTAATTAAATCTTGTGTATGATGGTGAAGATGCAAGCATGCCAACGAACACATGTGAAGAACAGAGGACAATTCTGTAGAGCCCAGCTCTCCTTACAGTTTTACATGGGTTCCAGGGCTCAAACTCAGGTCATCAGCTTGCAAGGAGTATGCTTTACCTGCTCAGCTACTTCCCAGGCCCAGAAAAATTATCTCAAGGACAGGGTCAGATAACTGACCCCAGATAACTTCTCTGAGGTGCTGAGGTGGTTTGAAAAAAATGGCCCCCAAAGGGAGTGGCACTAATGTAAGGTGTGGCCTTGTTAAGTTTGTCACTGTGGAGGCAGCTTTGAGGTCTTATAGATGCTTAAGATAGTGCCCAGTATCTCAGACCAATTCCTGTGGCATGCAAGATGTAGAACTCTCAGCTACTTCTCCAGCACAATGTCTGCCTGCATGCTGCCATGCTTCCCATCATAAAAATGGACTGAACCTCTGAACTGTAAGTGAGCCATCCCAATTAAATGTTTTCCTTCATAAGAGTTGCCGTGGTAATGGTGTCTCTTCACAGCAACAGAAACCCCTAATTCAGATGTGAAATACATTTTACCAAGAAGATAGAACAAGACAATAATGAAGCAACATAGTGTAAGTGCTACCTTTTAGCTTTGCAATACAGATCATTTGAGTAACTTACTTTCTATTCTTTCAAGGCAGGATTCTGTGTAGCTGTCTGTCCTGGAACATGCTTTGTAAACTAGGCTGGCCTGAAACTCAGAGATCTGCCTGCCTCTGACTTTCCCAAGTGCTGGTACTAAATTCATGTGCCACCAACGCCCAGCATAACTTTTCTTTTTTAGTGTATTGCATGCATGTATGTGTGTGCAGCATATGTGTGCCTGGTGCTGGTGGTCAGAAGAGGATGTTAGACCTGGAGCTGGGGTTATGGGTGGTTGTGAGTTGCCTGATGGAGACAGGGAAGGGTACCCGGGTTCTCTAGGAGATCAAACGCTCGTAAGCAATTAGCTCTCTTGCCAGCCCACGAATGATCATTTCTAAAGTATTGTTTGGAAAACACTAGAATGAATAGCAATCTCAGAGCTAGTAGAGCAGAGCAGGGCATTTATAGGGTCTCAGGGTTAGGGTCAGTACTTTGGCAGGTAACTGATTACTTTTTAAATATTATTTGTATGTTCGGCTGTGCGTATACATACACCTTGCATGCCTGGTGCCTGTGCTGGTCATAAAAGGATGTCAGACCCCCTGGAACTGGAGTCATGGATATCTATGAGCTGCCAGGTGGGTGCTGGGAATCAAACCTAGGTCCCCTGCAAGAACAGGTACTCTTAATGGCCGAGCCATTTCTATAGCACCCGTTTAAGGTTTCTTTTGCTGTGAAGAGACACCATGACTACAGCAACTCTTATAAAGGCAAACATTTAATTGGGGCTGGCTTACAGCATAGAGGTTTAGTGCATTATCACCATGGAAGGAAGCCTTTTTGTATGCAGGCAGACATGGTGCTTGGAGAGGTATCTGAGAGTTCTACACTTGGATCCCAGGCAGTAGGAGGAGACACAGGCCACTGGGCCTGGTTTGAACTTGGAAACCTCCAACAAGACCACGTGTCTTACAATGCTACTCCCTATGGGCCTATGGCGCTTATTTTAATTCAAACCACCACATTCCAATAAGGCCTGTTCTGTGTAAAATAAAGGGATTAAAAGCAAGTGGTTTTAGTAGCCTAAACTAGTTACAAAGGACTAAATGCTGACAATAACTTGGTTTGAAATGCTTAGGCTGCCAGGGGGTGGTAGGTTCACTTTGAGACGTGGTCTTACAATGTATAGCCTTGGCTGGTCTCAAACTTAAGACATGTCCTTGCCTCTGCCTCCTAATTGCTGGTACTCCACAACCAACACGAGTAATACTCTATGTATTCTCTCAGAAATAGGAACATGATGATGCTTGTAGTTATACAATACCTGCTGCTTTAATTCTTAAAACCAAAAAGGCTGGATGGTGGTGGCACACGGCTTAAATCCCAGCACTCAGGATCTCTGTAAGTTTGAGGTGAGTTCTAGGATAGGCTCCAAAGCTACAACAGAGAAACCCTGTCTCAAAAAACAAAAGCAAGCAAGCAAACAAACAAACAAAAACCCACATTCTGATTTTGTTTAAAAAATTTTCATTTTAATGATCTGAGTTAGTAACAAATATACAAAATTGTCTTTCATATTTCCATACATGGTATAATGGACCAGTTGAAAATTCTGGACTACAAATGCAGGTTTCTTTGTATCCTTAGGCTTAGTTGTTTGTTTTATAAATAGAGGTTATTTTGAAAACGTGCATTTGTGAACACAGATGTCAAAAGTTGTGCATCTGAATCAACGCACAAACAAGAGTTGCACACTGTTCATTTGTGTGGTTGTGTCAAGTACACCTGACACAGGAGCAGCTAGCCTGGGCTATCAAGTACACCTGACAGAGGAGCAGCTAGCCTGGGCTACTTCACTGCATTTGAAAAGCATTTTTGTGAAACAAAACATTTAAAACAAAAAATTACATTCTGCAAATACATTAAGATTTGACCTACACATCTGAAACAAAGCTGCACCAATAACCCGAGCTGACCTCATCAGGGAATCAAGTGCAGAGAGATCAGACTACAAGGAAAGTGAAGAGACTCTGGAACCATTCATCTGAACCAGCAAAGGACACCAACAAACAAACCAAAACAACTTATGGGTAAATCCTTACAACTATAGGTTGGAATTTATCTGCTTCAAGAAAAATAAATAGTAAACAGAAAAATTAGTTTTAAAATGTGAAGCTCTGAAAATAGCCCTAAAGTGTAAACACATCTATAAATTTTCATGTTTTAGAAATTTAGATAAATTTAGAACATTCAAAATTATATGAAAAATGTATTAAACATTTAAAATAGGATTATTTCCTATCTTACCAATACTTTCAATTTGGCAAAATCATAGGGTAATGGATAGCTTCTAGTTCAACTTAATGTGATAAATCACCATAAATTCAGACATATTAGGGATCAAGTAGTAACTAAGTTATATCAAAATGGCAAGGAGGCCCCTTTGGCAACCACTTTTCTGGGCTAATAACAAATATCAACACTACCTTTTACATGAAATCACTCTAGATCTCTACATGAATCTGAGGGATGGGAGACTGGGAGGAAACCCAGAGCCTCGGACATGCTAGTCATGTGCTCTGCACTGAGCTACATCCCAACACTCCATATCGCTATAGGTAGGAGAGTTCAAGCTTTCTTAACATCTTCCTATCTTATGGCAACATGTGCTTCATCTTTTTCTACAGCCTGCTTTCCTATACCATACATTTCAAATTCCCTGGCAAACACTAACCAACTAAGTATTTATTTAGCTTCCTATAGAGAAATGGGTATAATATAGTTCTACTTTTTGCTAAGGCCTGAGGTTGATATTTCCTATGCTATATAGAATAAATGAGGTGAGAATGCATCTAAACCACAGGGTCTCTGAGGGAGGATCAGAGGACTTGGCCTTCTACATTGTGAATTGATTTTACTAAGGGGAATACAATTGTAAACTGATGGAGGGCAACTGTAGTTCAAAAGGAAATGGAAAGCCAGGCATGGTGGCACATGCCTATAATCCCAGCATTCTGGAGACTGAGGCAGGGCGATTGCAATGAACTTGGAGCCAACTTGGACTACATAGTGAGTTCTAGAACAGCCTGAGCTAAAGTGTGAGACCCTGCTTTAAACAATAAAAAACAAAAATAGAAATGTGTATTTTTGTGGTAAGATTAACCTTAGATTCATTCGTGAAAATGAAGTTCAAACATACTTCATACTTTATAATTCAAGATGAAGGTAAAGGTATATAGGCATGCCAACGCTATGTTGGAAACATACCTACTGTGCCCAGGGTCAATATCAGAATGGAATATGGCTGCTTCCTGCTCTCCTCTGCTTATAAAACAAATCTCATGATTTTCCTGCCACGGGCATCTCCCATATGAGCTACATAAAATAAGTCTGATAGGTTGCTTTTGTTGTCAGATAAACATTTTAAAACTTTCAGAAGTGGTACATTTGACCCTGGAGAGTAACTTCCATTACTTGGTATTACTGAGTATAATATCAGGTACAAATGTTAAGGATATTGCTTTTAATAGGATAATCACCAGAAGTAAATATGTTAGCGTAACTCAGATGCTCATTTTCACCCAATGCAACAGTGTTTTATTCTTAAATGAAGTGGCATGTTAACTTCAATTCTTGTCACTTTACTGCCTGCTCAAAACCAAGACAGCAGGCTTATCCACGTAAGTGTGTCTTATTTGGGCATTGACCAGTAACACTGCTTTTTAGATAGGGAGTAAGGCACTAAATGGTGAAATAACAGGTATGATGAGTTACTCTTTTAGAATCCTAAAAATGGCGATCGTTTAGAATGACACTATTAAATTTTCTTCACAAACAAGGCATCCTGTTGGCAACAAAAAGAAACAAAAGGTCATGATGAACCTAATACATTCACTGTCTCAGCTAAACCACTTGAAATACCATCAAACTTAAGAAAGCTACACTAGGGTGCGGAAGGGTTAAAGGCACCAAAGGAGAATTCCACTTCCAGTTCTGAGAGCTAGGAAAGCTGTGTGTAACACTGCATACCCAGTCTTATTAATCAGTTTATGTATGCATGTGTGTGCATGGGGACAGGACTTGCAGAAGTTTGTTCTCTTCTTCCACAGTATGGGTCTTGGGAATCAAACTGTAGGCTTGGCAGCAAGTGCCTTTACCCAATGGGGAATCAAAATTATCAGTAGTTAAATTGTTTGTCTTTTTGTTTGTGTTTTTTCAGGACAAGGTCTTAGTTTGTAGCTCTGGCCTTCTAGGAGCATACAATGTAGAATGGGCTGGCCTCGAGCTCACAGAGAGCCACCTGCCTTGCTTCTGCCTCCCAAGTGCTGGTATGAAAGACGTGCGCTACTACACCCGGCAGTAGTTGATTTTTACTTTGACAAATCAGTATAAATCAAGTGCTAGTTTGGTAAGAAATTTATTTTATGAAATATGAAATTAGTGCAGTGTTTCACACAGTCCCATTTATAAAGCTAAACTAATTCTAGCACCAAATGAATATTCCAAGTAACACTAAGGCAAAACAAAAATGGCTACCTCGACAGAATCTACAATGCAAATGACATGTACCTACACAGGGTATACTGAAAACAATGAAGTATGGATAGAAAAATTAAAACCACATTTTCTCTGTGAAAAATACAACTATTAGTAAAATAAAATGTACAATTGAAATTTTTCCAAAGGAAAAAAAAACACTATAAACAAAAATACTTTTCTTTTTAAACAGGGAAAATAGTACGTCACTTTTTTTTCCATCATCACAATTGAACTTGACACAAAAAGCAGTCACAGGATTGCACAGTTCCACACCCAGTTTCCTGGACATGTTAAAGGACTAGATAGAGCAGAGCGCAGCTTCTGAGTTTCATGTTTTAAACTCAAGACATTGTCATATAGGATGTCACACCATACCAGATCCGTTTACAAAATGTACAGTACTTTCTACACCGTGGCCAGTCACGAATGATATCTGCCACCTCTTTCATCCTGACACCAGTCATGGGGAGTCAGGTCACTTCAATATCATTTCTCTAGCAATAAAAGTATACTTAGTGCATGCTTTATCATTTTGTCAAAAGACGTTTCTGAAAATGAAAACTCAGTCACCCCACGTTTAAAAAATAGAAAAATCATTCATTAGGATAAAATGACTGGCTTCCGTGGCAGCACCACTGTCCTCAGCAAGGTCCTGGTCAAAGTACCTCATGGTATTGGGTATGTCTGCAAGACACCACTGCTGGAGAGGTGATTATCTGTGACACTATGACATTTCATTAGTGCTATAAAAAGGTGGGATGTTGTGGAAATGTTAGGAACATTTCTGTTGCACATGATTTAGAAGTTCTCCAAATTTTTCAAATAGGTCCTCCACCCACTTTACATTTTTCATACAAAGTTGAACAATCTCTTCCTGTCCTAAATCTTCATTTTTTTTCTGAACAGACGATATCTAAAATAAAGAAATAATTTGTTGCATTAGTTTACACAAGATCACTTTTCTTAAGACTTAGAAGCTTTCTTTTTCTTCCTTCCTTCCTTTCCTTCCTTCCTTCCTTCCTTCCTTCCTTCCTTCC
>LOJH01006985.1:819-11473 GCA_001685095.1 Ellobius talpinus | reverse complement strand
GCATATGTGCCTGCAGGCCAGAAGAGGGCACCAGACCTCATTACAGATGGTTGTAAGCCACCATGTGGTTGCTGGGAATAGAACTCAGGACCTTTGGAAGAGCAGGCAGTGCTCTTAACCGCTGAGGCACCTCTCCAGCCCCGTTTTTGTTTTTGTTTTTTTGAGACAGGGTTTCTCTGTAGCTTTGGAGCCTTTCCTGGAACTAGCGCCTGTAAACCAGGTTGGACTCGAACTCATGGAGATCTGCCTTCCTCTTCCTCCCAAGTGCTTGGATTAAAGGTGTGCACCGCCACTGCTCGGCTTAGAGTCTCTTTTAAGAAAATTCAGATGCCAGGCAGTGGTGACACACGCCTTTAATCCTAGCACTCAGGAAGCACAGGCAGGCAGATCTTTGTGATCTTGAGGCCAGCATGGTCTATAGAATGAGTTCCAGAACAGCCAGGGCTACAGGGAGAAACTCTGTCTTAAAAAAACAAAAACAAAAAACCAAAACCAAAAAAACCACACCCTAAAAACCAACAAAATCCAGGAAAACATGTTATTTCATTTTAAATAAATAAAACAAAATTACCTCATTCTTACATATTAGATAAACATGGTATTTATAATGATGGAGTGAATGATATAATGAATATAATTGTATTTTCTCTGGATCAACAGCAAACTCCTAAAAAAGAAAGAAGTTTACAGGTACTTTTCATGTTGAATGACAACCTGGAAATTGTCTTATATGGTTAGGTATAAGACTGTATGAATATACATAGGAGAAGCTTAAATATAAATTATATTTTAATTCATCCTCTATCACATTATGAGTATATGTTATTTGAAAAACTAGTACTATAGAAAAAATCCAAACAGAAACATAAAAGAAAAGCCTTCTTTTTTTGAGGTAGGATCTCACTCTGTAGCTCTGGCTAACCTGAGACTCAGATACACCTGCCTCTGCCTCTGCCTCCCTAGCAGTGGGATATTCTTAAAACTGGGCCCATGAGGCTGAGGCTGGCCTTGAACCCCTGATCCTCCCTGCCACCTGCCTCCCAAGTATAGCATCTAATTGTTACCAGGATTACCAGTCTAAATGCAGAGTAAAAGATTTCTATTATGGCTTCAGAGATAAATGAGGCTGGTGGCATGTTACATAGTCTTTCAGGTTCTTCCTCTAGGCTAGGCTTAAATATTTAAGTAACATTAATTTTCTAACAATAACGGAATCACCAAACACAAATTGACCCACATACTGAGCACACAGCAGTTCCAGCATTTTTATTAACCTATTAACTTAGAAAACTTTGGGTTTATTGTAGGTATATCATTCCATGCTTATCCCCTAAATAAAAATTATATGACAGCATGGATTTTTGACTAGCTTTTGACTATGATACTCCTAGTTCTTTAGATCTACTTTATTACTTTTGATTATGTATATAGTTGTGACTGAGCCACCTCTCCAGTCCCCTAGTACTTAGAACTGTATTTGTCACAGTACAAATACACAAAGTGCTTGCTGTAGTTGTCTGAGAGACAATCAATGGGTCTATCTCTTCTTTGCATAAAGTAAATAATTTTAAACCAAGCACCATGATTTTAATCCTAGTACTCCAGAAGCAGGTGGTTCTATGAGTTTGAAGCAAAGCCTAGTTTATACAGCAAGTTCCAGGATGGCATAGTGAGACCTTATCTCAAAACAAAACAAACAAAAAAGAAAAGAAAGAAAAGAAAAAACAGAAAAGTACTAAATATCACAGTTTTGTTTCTGAGACAGGGAGGGTATCTCTATATCACCCTGGCTGTCCAAGAATTTACAGAGATCCCACTGCCTCTCTCTGGGATTAAAGGTGTATGACACCACATCCAGTCTTATAAACTACTTCGCAATAAGTACATACTTTTTGCATTTGTGAATGAATTTCTACAAGAAATACCTTCGTTTTTTGGAGACAGGGTCTCAAATAACCCAGGCTACCCTTGAAAGTGCAGTGTAGCTGAGGCTGTCCTCAAACTCCTGATCCTTCTGCTTCCACTTACCAAAGTGCTGGGATTCAGGTATGCACTACCAGGCCTGAATTACTAAATATAGTTTTTGATGTGAAACGGTTATACTGCTAAATTATTTTCTAAAAAGTTTGTAATTACTTATACAGTAGAGATAAACAGATGTCATTTTAGTGATTGTATAGACATATTAATATTCAATATTATGGGGCTGGAGAGATGGCTCAGAGGTTAAGAGCACTGACTGCTTTTCCAGAGGTCCTGAGTTCAAGTCCCAGCAGCCACATGGTGGCTCACAACCATCTATGAGAAAACTGTATACATAATAAAATCTTAAAAAAATTCAATCTTACGAAGTGTATACACACACCAAAACGTGTTTCCAAACTATATACAAGTAACTTTGAACAGGTAAAAAATGATAAATTTTCTTGTTCATCAGTCCACAATGCATACATACTTTAAACATATTACACATAAATATTTTTAATGAATTAAAAATAGTTTTAAAACTATATGCAAACATATAAACTTAAACATCGGATGATTTCCCTTATTAATCTATTTTATAAATTCTGTGAACACTCACTGTTGCCAGGTACAGTTCAAGGCACACAAAGGAGAAGAGTGTCCCTTCCTCAGAACAGCTGCTTATTCCACCCCAAAGATGACACTTCATGATTAGCACATCTGCTTGTTTCCATGGTGTCATGGGAACTGTATTAACTGGAAAAGGTTATTCATTAAGCAATATGTACTTACCTGTGCAGACTTAGTGGTTGCTTTAGAAGTCCTTAGAGTTTTCTTATTATAAGTTTTGCCATTCATTTTTATTTTAGAAATAGCAGATCCTCCACTTTTTGCTTTAGAGTCTCGAGTAATAATTGTTAGTTCAGGAAAACTTTCCAATGCATTCTTTAAAATAATGAAGGATAATAACTGACATCAGAAAACTAATTGGAATTTCTAGTCATTCATCCACATACATGGATTCTTTGAACCTTCTCCCAAAGAATAAGGATTCTGTCTCCCCACTCTTTGAATCTGGGCTAATTATATGGCCTGATTTTTTGAGCAATGGCACACCATGCTGAAGGAACTCCTGAGTTATTACTAGCAATGCTTCTTTGATTGTGAAATAGGGAAAATACGAATATATGCATTTCTTACAATACTGCTTCCACCCTGACTAAAAACTCTGAACCAGAGCCAAACCAGGTACCAGGAAGGCATCAGATTCTAAATGACAATAAGGATACAAGACAGTAGGAAGCCTGCTGTTTCCTGCTGCACTCCTCTGGCTTTCTTTGACTGGACAGAAAGCACTTGTGAGAAAAGATCCTAAAGCAGAGTGTGATGGTGTTCTGACCACGGACAGGGTGCCGCCACTGATGATACAGTGGCCACATGGCAGAACCATTCTTATTCTAGTCTTTAAAACCCCACTGACTTTTATGTTCTTCCCTGCTTGGTAAGTAATTGTGACCTGAAAAGCTAAACGCAGTAACAAAATGATCCCTGTTTACAAATGTGGTGACTTTGATCATAGTTTTCCTAACATTAGACTTAGCTAGCAGCAGCTTGAATTATTCATTTCTATATAACCCTTATTATGCAGTAAGGGTTAAAAGTGCTGCTGTTAGATTTATGGGTCAGAATGTAATTTAACTTTCACTGTTCTCTTTCTTCCAGACCTCCAGTGTCCACAAATAGGTACTGTGAACCTGAGAATAGTACATCTTTCCTTTATGTGTGGGCTGTATAGAGTACTGAACCTGGGACCTTATGTGTTGTAGGTAAGCATTCTACAACTCACTGAAATATATATGTGTGTGTGTGTATATATATATATATATATATATCCCTACTTCTCTAGCTCTGTATTACTTATTTCTTTTGCTTAGATTATTTTTTTCGTTTTTGTTTTTGAGACAGAATGTTACTATGCAGGCCAACCTGACATGGAACTCAAGGTCATCCTCTTGCCTCAACCTTAAGAATGCTGAACTTATAAATATATACAATTACCATCAATGGAAAACAACAAAAAACTTTGCCCATGTTGACATAATCAAATAGTTCCAGATGTTACACATTAAAAAGGAAGTCTGGAAAGTTTTCTGGACTGAATAGCTTTTATGATAAATTTTCTGAATTCAGAGTATCTTTCAATTCTATATTTCACATAACAAAAATACCAACTTATGTCATTAAGACACATTAACAGTAAAAACTAGAATTCCTCATTTTCCTGCCTCTGCTTTCCAAGTGTTGGGATTATAAGTATATTATCACACACCCAGTTAATCTTTAATTATAGATAAAATGTGTAAGCTTAAAACCATTTTAAAATTATTTTCAAGGTTTATTTTATTATTTTATGGTGGTGTTTTTCCCGAATGTATATACGTGAATAGTGTGTGTGGCAGAAGAGGGTACTGGAGTTACAGGTGGTTGTGAGTCACCATGTGGGACCTCTGTAAAAGCAGCACATGATCTTATGTGCAGAGCGACCTCTCCAGCCCACAATGTGAAAGCTTTTACAAGTTATAAGACTACATGCACATTTTGCAGGAAGATCATGCAAGCAAAACACCCACCCATATACAGAAAATAAAAATATATCTTTGAAAAAAAAGAAAAAGATATAAAAGGAATATAAGACTTGAATATGGCAGTTGAGAATTTTGGGAATCATGAAAAAAATTTTTACAGGAGGAACATAACATAAATTATGAAAAAATCAATTTAAACATAAAACACAAAAAGTTAACAACATGCTAAACAAGCTTATAACCAATAAACAACAACTCTTGTTACATTTAGAAAGAAAATTACAGTGGTTCTGGGAGGAGTATAGAGCAGTGGCAAAGCACTTGCCTAGCATGAATGAAGTCCTAGGTTCAATTGTCAGCTCTAGAAAAAAAACAAAAACAAAACAAAACAAAAATAGTGCTCAAAAAATAAAATTACAGAATGACTTTAATGCATTTTTCTAATTGCTTGGGACTGACTGCTACAGAGGTTTGCTAATGTATACCTTGAATGACTGATCCAAATGAAGATTCACGAGAAGTCTTTTGCGATTATCGTTCAGCATTCCATCTATTTTTTTCATATGTGGTAAAAGTAGCTCATCTGAAATTACAATTTATTTCAATAGGATAAACTATCAACATAAATATTTCCTAATACCCATTTTTTTCCCCTTAAACCATTGGTAAGTTAGAAGACATTAAACTCATTGGCTTATGTAAAATACAGCTTTTAAGAAATAGGCATTTGCCAGGCACTGGTGGTGCACACCTTTAATCCCAGCACTTGGAAGGCAGAGGCAAGAGAATCTCTGTGAGTTTAAGGCCAGCCTGGTCTACAGAGCTAGTTCCAGACAGCCAGGGCTAAAGAGAGAGAGGTCAGCCTGCACAGCAGATTTTATCACAGCAAATGAGAAAGCAGCAATTCTTCACAGCAATGGATGTGCTGCCACAAGTCTTGCATTTTTAAGAAAGTTCTCATTATGTAGCCCAGGGTATGGAGTATGCTATACAGACCAGGTTACCTTCATCTGCCTACTTCAGCCTCTCAAGTGCTGGGATTAAATGTGTATATCATCACGCCTGGCACCTTGGCTCAAGTAGAAAGATAATCAATCTCTCTAAACCTCATTTATTATCTAGCAATAATACTACAAAATGCAAACATTTTAAAATTCTATAAAACACTGAATATGAACAAGATTTGTTTTTCTAGCTAGTACTACTAGACACGGGGTCAAGGCCTTGCACACACCAGTTAGGTAAGTGCCTTACAATTAACTACAACCCCACTCAGAGATTTCCTTAGGTTATTTGTCAAACTATAACTCTAGCTGGTCTGAACTTATTACCTAGACAAGGTTGGCCTAGAACTCACAGGGATCCACCTGCCTCTGTCTCCTGAGTGCTGTGATTAAAGATGTGCGCCACCACACCTAGCTGAGATATTCTTAATTCTGTAATTTGGGGCAAAGATGAAGTAGGGGAAGAAAAATTAGTGTAACCTATTGTCAGAAGTAAGTCAAAATGGGCATGCTAGAAAAGGGACAGGTGTGATGGCTCAACCTCCCCTCAAAAAACAGAGGGGAGGGAGTAAAAACACAATGCTAATAAATAAATCATTTTTATATTGTATTAAATACCTGAGGTAATTAGACTGTTAATTTCCCAGTATAGTACTGGCATATATTACATAAGCCATACCTTAATAGTGTACAAATAATTAACAGGCAAACATTAGGGTAAGAAATGTCAAGTGTGGTAGCATACACAGTACTTATTAGCACTTGGGAGACAGAGGCAGTTGGATCTTGGTGAGTTCAAGGCCAATCTGTTCCATGAAGTGAGTTTCAAGACTGTCAGAACTGTTTCACAGAGAAACCCTGTCTCAAAAATCAAAAATAAATAAATAAATGGAAAAACAACAATACCACCAAACCCAGAAATAAATAACAAAATAAAATAGACACCAGTGAGAAAATTCATTTAAACAAAAACAATTTGAGTGTGCCCCTTAGTAGGCGTACCATTGCTCTTCTCTAGGGCTTGCATCGTGTCTGGATCCAGAGCAATGCTAACAAGCAACTCCATGTAACTCTTGAAAGTTTCCTTCATTGCCCTTGTGTTTAGAAAACGAGTGGCAAAGGGAGCTGGAGGATCAAATTCTAGGACAAATAAGAAAGAGATAAGACACTAAATTTTTCCTTCCTGACAATTTTAATATTATTTTTCTTTATAACAGTAGCCTATAAACAAGACTGAAGACACAATTTCTTCCCATTTAAATCTTCCTGATTTTTTGTTTAGAGACAACCCAGGCAGAGCTGGGGAGATGCCTCAGTCAGTAAAGTGAAGATCTGAATTCAGATCCTCAGTTATCCACACTAAAAAACCAAGTGGGAGCCGGGCAATGGTTATGCCTTTAATCCTAGCACTTGGGAGGCAGATGCATGCATATCTCTAAATTCAAGGCCAGTCTGATCTACAAAGCAAGTTGCAAGACCGTCAGGGCTGTTACTCAGAAAAACCCTGTTTCGAAAAAAAAAAAGAAATAAAAAGATAAAAGAAAAAAAAATCAAGCAAACAAACAAAAGTTAAGTTTGACAGCACACTTTTTCCCTTCGAGACAGGGTTTCTCTGTAGTTTTGTAGCCTATCCTGGAACTAGCTCTTACAGAGTAGGCTGGCCTCAAACTCAGAAATCTGTCTGCCTCCTGAGTGCTGAGATTAAAGGCGTGTTCCACCACTGCCCAACAGACGGCACACACTTTTAATCCCAGTGCTGGGAATGTGTAGACAAGAGGATCCTTAGAGGTTCCAGTCTTTCCCAATCACCACACTCCAGGTTCAATGCAAGATCCTGTCTCAAAAAGTAAGGTGCCACGGAACAGAGGAAGGCAGCAGCCACCAATCTCTGGCCTACACATGCCATATGTAAAGACACATTAGCACAGAAACAGATAGAAATATCCCAGATGAATAGTTGTGGCAGTACCTGCACTTAGGTGAGGCAGAATGAACAAGAGTTCAAGGTCTAGCAACTTACCAAGTTTAAGGCTGGCCTAGTTCCTACATAAGAGCAAATCACTGTAGAGCTTGTTTTGTTCCGTTGATGCAGGGTTTTGCATCCAGCAGTCTTCAAAAGCATTAATCTCCCAAGTGCTGATCTTATAGGTGTGTGCACCAGGCCAGCATTGCAGAGCTTGTGATACAGAACAAAGCCTAGACTGGTAGCTTTCTCAAGCAGAGCCTTTGCTGGTAGTAGAGTTAAGAATGGTATTAAAGCTTACACATATACAAAGCTTCCCAAGTGATCGTGGGGCCTGGCATCTAACTCACAGGCCAGTTGAGAGCCAGTTTCTCTTCTGACATCCCACAGACATCTTAGACACCTGCTGCTACCTCTTATAGCTGTAGTCTCAATGATTTTTCTATGTCTAGTAAAGTAGGTAAGAGTTAGCATAGTGAAGGGAGGCAGAGACAGGAGGAGCTCTATAAATTCAAGGCCAATCTGGTCTGCATAAGTTCCAGGCCAGCTAAGGCTACATACTGAAACTCTTGATAAGAAACCAAACAGCTGGACAGTGGTGGCACATGCCTTTAATCCCAGCACGCTGGGCTGGGAGAGGGAGAGAGGAGAGGAAGGCAGATCTCTGTGAATTCAAAGTCAGCCTGGTCTACAGAGCTAGTTTAAGAACAGCAAGGGCTACACAGTGAAACGTTTTCTTGAAAAACCAAAACCAAACAAAATACCAAATGAAACGAAACACTATTAAGACACCCATGAACAAACATATTCATTCTTTTTTTCTACACGTAAAATTACTACAGAATACTAGTGGTATGTATTTAAATTTTTTTTTTTAATGCTGTGGAAGCTCCTTCAGCCAATAGCCTTTAAGATACCAGCCCACTTGGGCATGGTCTCTTATCCTATAAAATGCTGCTGTAAGGCTTGCGGTTGCTCTCACTTCTGGTTGCTAGACTCTGTTCCTGTTCCCCATTCATGCAGAGGACTGTGATCTAGGACAGTGATTTGTGAGTCTCCCCTAAATAAATAACCCTTTATTATACTTAATTCTGAACTAGTGTAAGATTATTTTGTAACGTCCATCATCATCTGGTACCTGAACGTAGGGACCAGTCCACACTTTTTGGGATCAGTTCGCCAGCCACATGGCACATTGGGCACTGACTCTCATGCCCGTGGCTCAAGCCGGAGCTCAGACGCAGCAGGCTGCTGCTCAGCACTCCCTGGATAGTAACCCACACACTGCCACCTGCGATCCCCGCAGTGCATGCAGTCTGCAACATGCACTGATGGAAAAGGTTTTCTCTTTTTCCTGGGCGCCAACTCTCAGAATCGTTTGATCACCTACATCACTACTCTTAGTTTGTTAAACAAAGCATATTTTTCACTACCTAAGTAAGCAACACATGGTGTTCGCTGCTGCTGGCGTCTCTCGGCCACAGGGCTGCAACTGTGACACCTGCTGGCCGATAACAATTATTATACCTACTCCAATTTATTGTAATTGCTTTACAATAGGTAAAATCTGAAAAAAAAAACTACAAAAAATGACTGATAACATCCAGGGGCTCAATAATTATTTTGTTTATACTATGGAAGGTATTCTGCAAGACTTACACGATTTTCCTTCTACATCCCTTTATTTAGTTCTAGGAATTAGCTTTCTTTTCAATATTATCTCATTAAAAAATGGCTCAATACTACGGAGAGGGATAGCATCAATTTGACAAAATTATCTGAAAGAATTTGTGCTGTCAGGACTGGAGAGATGGCTCAGTGGTTAAGAGCACTGACTGCGCTTCTGGAGGTCCTGAGTTCAATTCCCAGCAACCACATGGTGGCTCACAACTACCTATAATGAGATCTGGTGCCCTCTTCTGGCCTATAGGCAGGATACTGCATGCACAAATAAATAAATAAATAAATAAATAAATGAATAAATAGAAAAAATAGAAAGAAAGGAAGCAGGAAGACATTAAAAAAGAATTTGTGCTATTGAATCTATCAAAATCTGTCAAAAAGTTATGATATGTCCAAGAATGAGACATTTTCTTTATTGGAAAAGTTTCATACTATGGAATCCTCAGTGATGACATTAGAATAGAACACTGGACAGAAGATTCATACGTTAAAAAAGCAGTAGTAAAAAGATTTGAAAAGACTGAGGAATTTATTTAAATTGATGAGCAGGGTCAGAAGGTACAAGGCAGGATATAGCCTCATTAGTACATGCCAGACCCCAGGATGACTTACACAGTTTCAACTGCATATTTGGTAATTTCCTTGGAAAGACCATCTGGCACAAAGTACCCTAAGGTAGTCAAAGACTATGCATGTGAACCAATACTTATGAGCAATCTAAAAGAAATAAAGCAGGCAATAGTTTGTTATGGGCTACATTCACCATTTGTCAGGGAAATGGTGAAAACATGGGCTTCAAGCATTAAGGCAACCCCACATGATTGGCTTCAATTAATCTCAGAGGTCCTAGAAATGGAGCTCAATTGGTTTGAAAGTGTTATTGGAGAGAAGAGGCAGAAATTTTAGAGCAACAGGGGAAAGCAAAAGGATTTGAGGCTTCCTAAGATTCTTGGCAAGGGTCATTACTCTGATCCTTAGGAATAGGCTCAATATGATGAATGTACCTTGTCCCTATGTAGCACAGCAGCTTTAAAAGCTTGGGACAGGATTCAGAAACCAGGAATTAGGACTGAGTCAGATATTAGGGTTAAACAGGGCCAGAGAGAACCCTTTACTGACTTATTACAAAGATTAACTAAGGCTGTATAATTAGGAGTGACAGATCCTGATGATAGACATGTACTAATTGATCCTTGGCTTTGGAAAATGCCAACTTAGAATGTAAGAAGATCCTTGGGTCTTTAAAGGTCAGATCAGCACCCATAGATGAATGGATCTTGCATACAATGAATGATGAAACATTTGACTATAGTACTAAAGTTTGGGTAGGAAAAGCAATTTCCAATGGTATGAGGAGACACCAAAATGCCAAATATTTTAATTGTGGAAGAATATGACACCTAAGAAGGGACTGTAGACAAGGAATTCCTAGGAATAATATCTCCTCTAGGAAT
>LOJH01006984.1:9269-31353 GCA_001685095.1 Ellobius talpinus | reverse complement strand
ATACATGTAGACAGAATATTGTATACATAATAAATAAATAAATTAAAAAAAAGAAAGTGAAGGTGCTTCCTGCCAAGCCTGATAACCTGAGTTTGAAAACAAAACCCACAGAGGAGGACTCCAGCAGGCTATCCTCCAGGCCTCCCCATACACAAATAAATAACTTACATGTGATTTTAAAAAAATTAAAGAAAGTAGGCCTGTTGGCACAGGCCTGTAATCCCAGTTCTTTAAGAGGCTAAGGCAGGAGGATGGAAAGTTCAAGCCCTACCTGGCTACAGACAGCAAGTTCAATGCCAGCCTGTATAACTTAGTAAGACCCTCTCTTAAAATGAAAACAAACAGGGCTGCGGATATAGCTCAGAGGGGCAGTGTTTTGTCTAGTACGCATGAGAATCTAGATCCAATTCCCAGTAACTCAGTAATTATGATAATAAATAAAGAGTTAAAATAAATGACTTTTGGGGATAGAGAGATGGCTCCCTGGTTAAGAGTACTTGTTGCTCTTCCAGAGGACCATGGTTTGATTCCCAGCATCCACATGGTGGCTCACAAGCATCTACAACTCCAGTTCCAGGGAACCAGCACTCTCTTCTGGCTTCCTTAGGCACCAAGCATAAACATGGTGCACATACATACACAAAGGCAACCACTCACAAACATAAAACAAAAATCAATAAATCCTTTTTAAAATGTTCCATGTTGCCTTTAAACCCAGCACTCAGGAGACAGAGGCAGGCCAGCCTGGTCTATAGAGCTAGTTCCAGGACCAGCTTCAAAGCTACACAGAGAAACCCTGACTCAAAAAAAAAGTTCCATGTTGATCCATGTTGAACTATGACATCATTATATCAGTAAACATATGATCATTATTTTTAATTTTTGCTGCTAGTATTTCTTTCTAAATATCAGAATGTAATGCTAACATTTCAAGTACAATTTAATATATGAACTCTAAGTAAAAAATGATTACTAAGTTTGTGTAAAAATTGCTATTAATTGTCAATTTAAATAAAATTCTTAATTTGCTTGCTACTCTAAAACATATCTGTAATGCTTAAGTTAGCAAATCCTTAAATATGGATGTGTATAAATAAATAACTGGGGGAAGGTTAGCACATTAATTAAAGTCCTATATTTATAATTATGCTACCAAAGCTAATCACCAAGGAAAAGCTAAGTGCTCTAGTGGGAATTCCAAGTCACATTACCTACAGTGCCAGGAGCTTTAATTAAAGCTCAACATCTCATCTCAGTGATTAGCTTTGATGCTTAGGCAATGAATGGAGGTCTATCTTATCAATCGTTGATCACTAATGCTTAGATTAGGAGGTTTGCTATACACATCATTTACTAAGCCAAGAAGACAGCAGTATTTCCAGTTGATTACACAGCACAAATCACAAGCTATCGATGAGAAGAGGCGAAACCTACCAACGCTTTGTCAATATGAGAGTCCTCCATTATAATATTTGGCTCTAAGGAACAAGGATGGCTGGAGAACGTAGTGAAATCCAAACTAAATAATGCCAAAAATACAGGTGGTAGAGAGAAAAATGAAAATAAGGAAATCGTTCAAAAGCTAGGACAAGAACTATTTCAAGGCAGAGCCACAGCAGAGGCAGAGGGCATCTCTAATGCTGACTGACTGAGCTGATCAGAATGAGCAGCCCAGGAGCATTGCCCTCTTCGCCACAGCCTCACTCTCCCAACCAGAGAACCCAGTCCTTAGTCTTCTGCATGTTAAGCAAGAGCTCAACAACCAGTCATACCCCCAGCCAGGACCCAATCTCTAATGAGGCTTTTATGATAACATCATCACTGCAGACAAAAATGTGCAATTTCAGAAACCAATTCTGATTGGAACACAGTGACAATTTGAAAAAAATCTTTTATTTTCTCCATTTATTTCTTTAATCGGACTATTTCTGAGTAAAGCACATCTGAGATGGGAGCTGTGCCTTGTGCCAGCCTCAGCACTACAAACTCCGTGCTAAATGGAAGTTTTTATCTTGACAAATCTACAGCCACTTAAGGAGAATGAGGAGCTATCTTTTAAGATGGAATGCCTGAAAGGGTTGATGCAAGAAGCTTGCATTCACAACACTGAACAGAGCATAAAACAGAACAACCTTATCCCACGGGAACCAGAAATGAAGACACTACAGAATTTTTAAAGAGAAACACACAAAATCTTAGGGGAGTGAGTAGAGAGAGAATACTATTTCCTAAGAGGAAAATGGAAAAATCTCCAGGGATAAAATCTCTTCTAATTTAAGCTCTACGCTTAGTATAATTCAAATAGAAATCTAAAAGGGGTTTTAAAGGTATGTAAGGAAGAGAAAGAGATGACAAAGATAGTCTAAACTTCTACTAGTAGGAAAACCATAGAATGAATGGCCTCCTTCCTAGAGAAACACAACAAACAAGACAGCACATGGGCTTCACACTACCCCTTAAGATTGCATGTTAGGTTATAACAATGAGCCTCATTTAAGTTAAGAGCATCATTCTGGAACAGAACAGAGAAGCTGAAGGAGAAAATGAGCACAAAGATCAGAAAGTGATTTCAATACAGAATATGCTGAAGAATGGCTTCTTTCTCAGACTTGATGTCATACAGTTACCATGCAAAATGAGCATTTTCACACAAATTCAGCCTTCAATTTTTTTTAAGTTTTGTGTATGTGTGCAAGTCTACATGAATAAATGTGAACCATGAGCACACATGAGCCTGCAGAGGCCAGAGGAGAATATCAGATCCCCAGGAGCTGGAGATACAGGCAGTTGTGAACTACAGTGTGGGTGCTGGGAACCAAACCCTGGTCCTTTGCAAGAACAGTAAGTGCTCTTAATTACTGAGTCATCTCTCAGCCTTGAAAAACTCTTAATTGAGCCAAAATCACCAGAAATAGAGTCCTCAGAGGCCCCAAAGCTAAGAATGGATTTCTGTTGATTGCATTCTGTTGCCAGCTGACACTGGAGCAGAATACAATGCTATATAAAGAATCTGTCATTTAACAGGGAAGCTACTTCTAGTTAGTGATAATACCACAAGCTAGTGACAATATGAAGACACCTAGCTAAATATCTGGAGGGGAATTAAACCATGATCTCAAACATGCACTAGTATTTGAAGTCAAATTGGAGGAATTCATTCATCTATTGCCAGCTAAGAATGGTCAGGGCCTGCCCCTGGAAAAGACAGCCCCTTGTGTGGCCCAGCCTTATCTACAGAGCCAAAGGCCACCCACAGCTTCCACTGAATTTGGAGTAAAGAAGGAAAACCAGTGAAGTTCAGTCTTAGTTATGCAATGAGAATTATTCTCAGAACTGCAAAGGGCTGTAAGACCAGGGTCCCATTCAGAGTGCCCTGACCTTGGGGTAAGGCGACTGGATGGGGTAGTGGCACAACACGAAGGGGGGCACAGCAGTTTCCAGTTTCCATGACAGTCACTCAATTCCCCTAGGTTAACCCACCACATATTCTAATCTAAGGCCACCAGGAAAAGCCAAATAAAATGCTATGGTAGCTATTTTTATTTAGTGAAATTAGGTGATTTTTCTGGCTTCTGTATGTTTTATATTGGCCATGCATTTCATTTTTCCAAAGAAAATAAAAATTATAGCTGAGTATTTGTAGTACATGCTTGTAATCTCAGCACTAAGGAGGCTGAGGCAGCAGGATGACCACAGTTTAAGGCCAGCTTGAACTACATAGCAAAATCTTGTCTCAAAAGGTAAGTATAAAACTAAAAACCTAGTCAAACAAAATATGAAGGAAAAAATTCTCTCTATTCAAAGTAACTGTTAGACTAACCCGTGAGTGTTTTCATCCCATCAGATGACTCTGCCACGTTTCTGGCAATAAAAGAATCCACAGTGGGGAAGAAAGTAACTTTCTTTGTATTGTTAAAGAAATTATTTTAAAAGGTTGGAAATAAACAGTGAGAACATATGCCATTCACTGTGTGAGATGATTCATGCAAAATAATTCTGAACGCACAGAACTTACCCTAATGCATTGAAAATGTCAAAATCTACAATGTGGTAAAAATAATATTTTCCTTGTCAAAGAATTTCTTCAATTGCTGCAAGTTAGTCATCACTCACGAACCTAGTGTCAGAAGCAAGATGACCAAGTGTTTTTGCAAAGCAAAAGAACTCACTGACAACTGAAGGCATGTATTTATAACACTTGCAGTGACACAAAAATACCAAACACTGAAAGCGACAGTGTACAAAGAACTTAAATTCCCAAATCAAGGACCACTTAAAAAGATCAGTGATTCAATAGGAAGTGTTATTTAGCAAAGTATAAACAGTGAAGCCTCGTGAGAAGAGGGACACAGTCCGCACCAACAGCGCTAGGAGCACACCCTGGACGCCAAGCTCTACTTTTCCATAAAGGTGACAACAACACTGTCAGATGCGTCAAACAACTCTTTGGGCTAGGAAACTAAAAACTAGCAGTTTCTACAAGAAAATCCAGTCAAGAAAGCCTCAGAATTTTATAAAATTATCAGTTCTGTGGTCTTGCAAAGGTGTTCTTCAGCTCTGTGGCAGCCCTGGAAATAAGCCCTGCCCAGGTGCCAGGGGAAGCAGAATAGGCCTCATACTCACACAACTATAATTTGCTCTGAGGTCTCACGACTCAGGAAGACTAACTACATCCAAAGATCTGTGTTATCTAGGTGTGGTACTTCACACCTACAATCCCAGAACACAAAGTAGGATGATATTGGCTCAAGGATGGCTTGAGGTCGCAGTGAGACCCTGTCTCAAAGAAAGACGTTTTAATCGTGTTTCACAGCTGCACACCATGGCGGTACATGCCTGTAATCTAAGTGCTTAAGAGGACAAGACCACCCTGAGCTACATACTAAGACCTTATCTCAAACAAACAAAACTCCATTTATCCTGTTTTAAAAAGATATGATAACTAACAGTCACTCCCTTTACAGAGTTTTATCCTTAGTCACTGTGAGCTCCCTGGGAACAGCTAGACAATGACAAGCTACACATTACACAATTTTGGAAATTTGTTATGCTTTTGTTTTTGCGTGTACACGTTTTGCCTACATGTGGCCACAGAATCCAAAAGAAGCATCGAATTCCCTGGAACTGGAGTTACAATTGAGTCACCATGTGGGTGTTGGGAACTGATCCAGGGTCCTCTGGAAGAGGAGCACCTAGAATTCTTAACTGCTGAGCCATCTCTCCAACCCCATTTTGAAAGTCTTTTCCCTGGAATCACTACAGGCTTCATGCCATTGACTGCTGCTGACCTTGATGCAAGAGTCCTGCTGTGAAAGTCGAGTTTATCTCCAGACGCTTACTCAGCAGCCAGGCTTAGGCTAACTGGCAAGATGCTGTGATGTTTGGAAACTGCTCTGACTGAGTACCCACTGCTTCATGAATAACATCCCACTAAAACCTCAGGATGGCAGGAGGGAGAACTGGTGCTTGGAAATGACCACTCAGTAGAAAAACTGGCATCTTTAGCAAGTACTAGTCACCAAAATTAATCTAATGAAAAGATAAGCTACTAAGGTCCATGTCCCCAGAGTAGAAAGGTGAACACAATTCAGATATTAGTGTTCTCTGAGGTCAGACGTGCGGAAAAGCAATTTAAACTGCTTTCAAGAGGCTTCATGTTTCAACAGTACCACACAAAATATGAACTAGCACAAAAAGATAAATGTTAATTTTTTTCCAAGAAAAGGTTATTGTTTAAAGATATCATATCTGATAAGATCTCCTTTTATCAAATAGGTAGATAGCAGCAGTGTTTGTTCACTGCCAGCTGATCCCAAACAGAAGACCACTGAAAGGCATTTACCTCTTCTAGGCTGGGGAGCGAAGAAGAAGATACTGTGCGAGATGACAGTGGGTGAAATGGCTCTTGACCAATAGCATGTTGATGGTTCTGTATGTGTATAAAAGGGTTCTGTGGCGGCCTGGGAGGCAATGGAGGTAGGCCATAGGGAAAGCCCGGCCCTATTAAGTGATTCTGTTGCAAGTTAGCAAAATTCCATGCTCCTTCAGGAGCCAGGTATTTCAGGGGAGGTGGAGCAAGGTGTTCAGATGGCAGCGAAAAGGGGGAGCTGAAGAGCTGAGGTGGGAGGCGCTGTGGGAATGCTGGGCTGTTGGCTACTTCAATGTCTCTGCTGTTGTCGTTACAGTTAGAAAAGTGGCTACTGCGGTCTGTGCTGGAAGGGGAAGACGGGACTGCTGGTGGGCTTCTAGTCTGAACTTGTCTGTATTGCAAAAGTCTTGATTGAGGTGGTGGCATTTCAGCTACCTCTCGAGTGTCACCTTGATCACGATGAGACAGCTCTCTGAGTAAGTCCTGAAACCTACACGAAAACAAGAAAATATGAGGGAGAAACGCCACTGCATTAAGAAGAGCAGAGTCAGCCATGTGTGATTTCATACCAAATCACAATATCTAACTAGGGATGCCATTAATCCCAAACTAAGTATTGATACTCAGCAGATACTGAACTGGAGATGCTCAATAAAGATGTCAATTCCCTGTTTTTTACCTTTGCATGAAAGGGTTCATCCTTGCCTCAACATGAAAACTGGAAATGATAGAAGGCCACCACAGGCCAGGGAGATAGCTCAGCAGGTATAGATGCTAGCCACCAAATCTGACAATCCAAGCTAATCCCTGGAAGACACATGATAGAAGAACCAACTCCCCATAGGCTGCCCTCTGACCCCCATATTCATACAAACACAAATATACCCAAACACACATGTACATACACCTGTACACACCCATACACACACACCTATACACACACATACATACACCCATACATCCAGAAATAAAAATAAATAACTAAGAAACTGAAGAGACAGCCCACCAGTTAAGAACACTTGTGTTCTTATAGAGGACCCAGGTTCAGGTCTCAGCACCCATGTGGTGGCTCACAACCACCCGTACCTCCAGTTCTAGAGGATTCAATGCCCTCTCTGGCTTCCTCAGACACCAGGCATGCACACGGTACACACACTATACATGCAGGCAAAATACTCATACACATGAAACAAAAACATCAATTAATTAAAAAAAGTTGTCTATTTTAAAAATAGAAATAAATGCTAAAAAAAATAAGAAGAAGATTTAAGGGCCACAGTAACAGGGTTTTCCAGAGAGGATGAGAGGCAGCACACAGCAGCCATATGATGCTGACCACAAATACGCTCCATCAGGAGTGAATCCTCAGAGCGCCGAAGCTCCAGGAAGTCAGATATCTACCCTACTAGATAAAAAGTTAATAATAAACTTGCAATCTTTAAGCTTTAGCCACAAATTTACTTCTGTCCTCATTATTCTTTTATTTACTAAGTAGGCAAACAAACAAGACACACAGTCCCAGGAATGGTTTGTTTCTTTTGATAACATACCATAAGTCAAGGAGCTAAAGTCAGATTACTAGGCCCAGATTTGTACAAGAGTGATGTCTAATTCTCCATATTGTAGAGTCAACTGAGAGAACTTTGTAGTATCCACCAACAAGGCCAACAGTGGATTTATTTGAGACCGTGTTCCAATTTAAAACTTGGGTCCCATTTAGGGCTGGCCCTGGGCTGCTGGAGTACCTCGAGAACGTCTCCACTTCATCGTCAACTCTGCTGGCCAGTTTCCACTCTGCCCTCGCTGGTGGCTGGTGGAGGCCAATGGGTGGCTGGGGAAGATGCGGGAGGTGAGGATGAGGATGGTGTGGATACGGGGTGCTGCCCTGGCTGAGATAGGCATGATGCTCACTCCACTGCTGTAGCCGCGCCTGCTGCTGCCTCAGTGTCTCCAGAGCTACGCTTCCATGTACTCGATCTGCAGAAAGAAGCAGGTGGGAAAAGCTGGTTTAGTCCATTTGGGGCTCCAAGTAAATTTTGTACAAAGACCTTTACACCCAGATTTTCTCCACAAAGGCAAAGAAATAGCTATAATTCCATCGGATAAAAGTAATATCCTAAATTTGCCAGAGCCCAGAGCTATGGTGTTGACTTTCTCTCCTTCATGATGGTGCAAATGATGTCACCTGGATACTTAGTATATACATATGTACATATAATACTTGAAGCCAAATTTTATAATACTAATTGGTTTGGTTTTCTGGAATTATTTGGAGACATGAATCAATCTTGGCCTAGAGTTAATACTATACAGGACACACCATGTTCAGCAAATAACCTGGGGACTCTTTTCACATGTGACATTATGACAGGCAAGCTTACCCAAAGCTTCTCCTATAGGCAATCCTGGGGAGTTCTCATCAACAAAGTTGTTCAGAGGTGACGCTAGGATGGGACCAGGCTGTGTGATGGCTCTCAGTGGACTGTGACTGTCAGGAAGCACGGGAGATGGCTGCTGCTCAGGAACCACAGCCTCTGCAGCAGGAGGAGACTGTGGTCGGTGAGCAACTACATTATTGAAAAAGGCATTGGGCCCTGCCTGAAATGCAGGAGAGAGTTGAGGAGGTGGCTGCAGGGCCTGTGGAGGTGCCTGGCTTTGCTGCTGAACCACCTGATTTGGCTGGGGTGCCACCTGTTTTGGCTGGGGTGCCACCTGATTTGGTTGGTCAGGCAAATTATTCGGTTGCTGATTTAACAAGGTATGCTGCTGGGGAATAGGAAATGGTGGCCTGGGTAGCTGAGGAAGCGGATGAAAATGGCGGCTAGGGATTGCATACTGTGTGTGTGGTGCAGGAAGAGGAAGATTTATGTGTCTTGGGTTGAGATTATCTTTTCGAGGAAATTTGGTATTGGAATAAACAATGCTGGGACGGGATTCAGGACTTCTGTTCTGTGGATTTGATTCCAAATTAACCTAGAGGAGAAAAAGAAAAAAAAACAAGAAACATTTTTAACTGCAAAAAACTGAGTTGGGTGACTTTTCATCCTTTCCCAACCATACACTACTTAAAGGCTATAATATGCTCTTATCAGTAGCAGTGGGAGTCCTGACATGCAGAATCAATCACCTTTGACAATCAAATAAGAGAATATTCTTATAAATTAAAAAAGGAATGAGAGAGGAAACAGCATATTAAATTTGAGTCTGAAGGAAAACCGCTGCCATTTTATTAGAATGGCCACTCTAATTCCTACTATACTATTTTCAATTTCACTTTTTTCCTTAGAAAGAGGACCATTAATTTCCTTCCGATATAAATCAACAAAATGTGCTCTTTCCCTCTGATTTTATTGTTTTTATATATCCAATCTACTTCTCCAAACAAATCAACATTAATAAAAACTGTCTCTGGCAACTTCCAAATAAATAGACAGATGCTATGTCATGGGTATGGTTGACATTACATAGTCTGAAATTCTTTCTCTTAACACTCGTCGAGGGCCTACTAAGTGCACTATGTCTGAGTCTGAAGATTAAAAAGCAACAGTAAGAATCAGTATATACCCTCAAGAGCTTAGAGCAGAAGCTACCCTCGGCCCAGCCTCTCTAGCCCCAGTGCCCTGAACCTGTGTAAATCAGGTCTTCTCAGAACATAGAAGGTCAATCATTTACATGTTAGCCATGGCTCCTTTCTCACTGCAGCGACAGAGCTGAACAGCTGCAACACACACTGTGAACATGAAGCCTGAGATTTATTGTCTAGCCCTTTGCAAAAGCAGCCTGCCAATCACTGGTCTAGAGCCCAGCGGAGGCTCTGTGTAAACACACGAGACATTGGAAAGAGGGGTCACATGAGATACTAGGGCTAAGAAAAGTAAAGAAGGCTTCAGAAAAGCAGGCTCCAGGGAGAGAACATTCTAACAAACAGAGGGGAAAACAGCACAGCAGATGTGGGATACATATTTTCTGTTCATAGGGCTAGAACTTTCTTCTTTACATGTTAGCTTCCCCTTCTTGACATCAATCACACAGACCCTGGCTGACTGACTCAACACTGAGCGCAAACATCAAGTCTGATGCCATTGAGCTTTGGAGAACCACCAGGAAAAGGGTTTGAAATTAAAAAGCATGCTTGTCTTGAAATGTAGGTTTGCTGTAAGGGTTGACAATGTGAAAACAAAAACGATATGTAATGTTGTAAAGTGACACCTTCTCTTTCCCAGCTGTTAAACCACTCCACAGACTGTTCTGCGTTACCTTGCAAGTTTCAGTGCTGAAATGGTCAGTGAGAATTGCAGGGTGCTTGCTTAGTCAAAGTCTATATACTACACAGGGTGCCGATCACTCCCCCAAGAAAACAGACCGAGGAGCTTGGTTCCTGATTTGCACTAGGAATACTGACCAGGCCATTGCAACCAACTGAAATGCCAATCGTATACAGAGAGCCATCACATCTCTCACCACTTGGCCCTTCGGGTCCTTGGGATTGCTAGGTGTATAAGTGATCCAAAAATCAAGTGTTCTGGTCTTCCTAAGCAGTTGCTATGCCTCTTGTCCACATCTCAGAACCTAACCGAGGTTCCTCATGAACAAACATTTCCTCATACAACTCATATTCTTGAGGATGGTGAAGTTATGTTAGCTAGGGACACAACTCTCTCCAAAAGACACTGTGGATGTGCACACTCTGAGCACACACACACAAGGCTATGGTTACATGCCATGGTTGTTTGCGGCTCAGTTGCTGTTTTAATTTCTCTATCACTCATGACTGACACAGTCAGGAAGCTCATGACCACAATACTCTACGACCCTGAAGTGAGAAGGAGCTGCGGATAAAGTGAGCATGGTGTGTGTTTCAGAAGGGTGTGGAAGAGAATAAATGGCACTTCAGGACCCTTCAGTGGAAGCACCAGTGGCATACACTGTAGGAGGCAGCTTAGTTCCAGGTGCTACCAAAATTAGAATCAAGATAGCCAGTGCCAGTCATGTCACTGCTTTTAAATTTGCTTTAAATCTTCTGTTAGAAAACAAGGCTACCTAGCAGCCATGTTTCTGTTTCTTTACATCCTGATGCTTTGCTGAGGAGCCCAGGAAACATGCGAAAGGAACTCTGAGCTCTGCTTAATTCAGTGCCTCAATATTAAGAGGCGTATGGCAGGAAGGAGCTGAGTGACAGTGGTAGACGCAGGCTGCTTCAGACCCGTTATCAGGTTTACTTTCTCGGCAACACCCTCTGACTCAATCAGGAAGTCTCCTGGCTGCCTCACTTACAGCACAGCTCCTCCTATGACACGCTCTCCATCTCTGGCCTTTGCCAGTCAGAGATGCTCCTGGGACACTTGTGAGAAGGTAGAGAACAGCTGCTTAGGCAGAGGTTGGAGATCCAAATTGGAAGTCTTTTTTATGATGTGGGCACTTAAAGACACACTCAGACTAGTTTATAGCCACCAACCTTATACTCAAAGAGAAGCTGGACAACATAGAACTCTGGGAAGTCACAACTTGAGGGCTAGGGTCATGAGAAGGGAATGTATTTAAAAAAAAAGCCAGAAGGAGTTGTAGGAAAAGAAATGTTGTGTTAAAGAAAATAATAGAAGTAAGACAACCAAATGGCAAACACCAAAGAAACATGAGCTGTGGTTGAGACAGTGCGTGGAGCTCTTGGACTGTGTGGGTTAAGGGGTGGCACCAGGAGGTGAAGGTCAAATGCACCTTTCTTTCCTCACTCTTGGACTGTGTGGGTTAAGGGGTGGCACCAGGAGGTGAAGGTCAAAGGCACCTTTCTTTCCTCATTCTTCTGCTGTGGTTGTGCAGCGCTGAGCACTGAACCTCGGGTCTCGTGTGTGCTGGACACATACTACCGCTGCGCTACATCCCAGGAGAAAGCGTCTTTATAAAGTCCGCCAGCCAGTGTTCGCACACAAGGCTAGCATGTGAGTAACCGCATGACAAGCAGAGTGGGAAGAATGGGCAGGTGGGAAGAGTCTGATAATTCGGAGTCAGAGAGGTGACTGGACGAGGACAGGAGACAGTAAACTCAAGAGGACTTCATCTAAGGCTGCTGGTAAGAAAGGCTCAAGGATACATGAAAAGCAAGTTATCTGTTGCCATCAATTAGCAGGGCACAACCTTGGTGGTGGTGTGTCTAAAGCAGTCATCTCCACACCATGAGGTAACAGGCTTGAGAAGAGCCACTGAGGAGCCAGGACAAAGCTGAGCACTGCACAAGAAAGGAGGGGCCGAGTCTCGTTGAAATGAAAACACACAGCTTCCAGCCATGCTACATCAACCAATAACGTGGTTTTCTCTAATTTGTGCCAGCACAGAAGCAGGAAGAGTAAACAAGTGGGCAGACACAAAGTTAAGAATCTGCACAGTGGGTGTGGTGGACAAGGTCAGGCACTGAGGGAATCACTGTCACAGTCCTACCAAGGCTAAAGTCACTGCCAACGAGACATCTGGAGCTCTGTCTTCATACATTATCATGAGGAGTCTATCAATTCAAGTCTATCGCTGAATTAAGAAAATCTGAGGAAGGGGCTGAAGAGACAGTTCAGCAGTTAGGAGCTCTTGCTATTCTTGCAGAGGACCCAAACTCAATTCCTAGCACCCACACAGTGGCTCACAACCATCTCTAACTCTAGTCCCAGGAGTTCTATGGCCTCATCCAAACTCCATGGGCACACACATAGACACATACATATATGTAGGCAAAACACTTATACGCATAAAATAAAAATTTAAATTTTTTAAAGAGAAAATCTGAAGAAATATTTACATGCAAAGAAAATAACTCGGTGAAAGACAACAGGACAGGAGAAAGGTGACATGTCCTACTAAATTATCCTGAAACAGAAAGCATAACAGAGCCATGGGAAGCAGAGCTGCTTTGGGCCAATGAGACCTTCCCCACCAGAACCACACACTCAGTTGATGTGAGCAGCGTACCTGTTTGAGCTCTGTAGGCTTTTTCTCTGGTGTTCGGATCTTATTAATTTCAGGTCCAGGGTTACTTGTATCAGTTTTACCTAAAAAATATTTTTAAATCCTTATAAATTATCTCCAATAAACATGACATTTCCAATCACTATTCAACACTAGACAAAGCAGAATAGTTTAAAGATTATTTACTCATTCTCATAGCCTTATGCTACTACCATGTGCATGCCAGTCCTCTACTGTGTTTATGCTACCATGTGCATGCCAGTCCTCTACTGTCCTTATGCTACCATGTGCATGCCAGTCCTCTACTGTGTTTATGCTACCATGTGCATGCCAGTCCTCTATTGTCAGAATTGCAGCTTTTCTGTGAAAAAGAAAAAGTTATACATGAAAAATGGCAGGGCAAAAGTTTCACAAAGGAGAAACAACCTGAAATCAGCAAACAGAAAAGAAAATGGTCCACTCTCCAAGATTTACAGTCTTTCTTTAAGAAAAAAAAAAACTAGACACACGTATTCCTACCTGTTTACAAAGGCTCAACACTTTGTTCATTTGCAAATGCAATTAAGTAAAAATCTAAATGATGTATCAATTCAACTTCCTGAAGGAATTTAAGTTGACTGTTAGGCTTGGACCTAAAAGCTTCCTGAAAGCCCACATGTAAAGTGGCTTGTTCTGCAGCCTGTGTGCTACAGGGAAGAGTGAACCTTAGGATGTGGAGAGTGGGGGACAGCAGTGGGCATTGGGGCTCCAGCCCCTTTCTCTTTGGCTTCTGTTTCCCTGTTTCCATGAACCGAACACAACTCCTCTATCACATAGGCCCACAGCAATGGGACAAAGCAAGAGTGGACTGAATCTATCAAAACTGGAACCAAAACACATCTTTACTATAAGTTGTTAGCTCCAGCTGTTCTGTCACTCCAACGGGAGTTCTAGTGCAAAGAGTTTGAGCAGAAGTAGGTGAGGGATTGCAGAGGAAGCAAAGTAAGACTTTCCAATACATTAGAGTAGAGAAGCCTACCTGCACAAGTGTGAAGAGCTTTATTCAGAAAGAATTCAGCCCAAGTTGGGTATTTTCCGAGAAATGCCCTAGCAACAGCGCTAGAACTCTGAAAACTAACTGTCCTATCAGCACTGACTAACCACTGCACATGGAGACAGGAAAACTGTAATATCAAGGCTAAACACACCAGTGGGTGGCCAGAAGACTAGACAGTGCATAAAAAAATGAGGCAAGCTAAACAGTACAACAACAGAAACTATCAAAACCAAAACACAGACAAAAATCCTGAAAGGAACCAATACAGGGATAGTCATGAGCTTTGGAGAACATTAAGTATCTGAATGCATGGGCAAATGGGACCACAAGAGAAGAGAGCAGGGAGTCAGAAAAAATATCTGCTGTCATCAAGTTTGAAACTCTCCAAACATTGTAAGAACTATAAAAAGACCCAGCATACACACACACACCAAAAAAAGCAAACAGAAACCTTCCCAAAGGTATATTATAATGAAACTACTAAGACCAGCATGAAATAAAAAAACTTTAGAGCAGAGAGAAAGCACAGTACATTACATATATGTGAAAAATAAGGCTAATGATGGCCCCCCCACTCCCTTCTGTGCTAGGATCAAAGCCAGGATCTTGAGACTGCCAAGGCAAGCACTGAGCTGCACCCTAAGCCACCTTAACTCTCTTACTTTTTAAAACTCTTTAAAATGACACTTGCCTGTTTAAACAAAAACCACCAGAAATATTTTCAAGTAAACCTACATAAAAGTAAAATGTGCTGGGCAATGGTGGTGTGCACCTTTAATCCCAGCACTCGGGAGTGGATCTTCGTGAGTTTGAGCCCAACCTGGTCTACAGAGCAAGTTCCAAGCCAGAGCGATACAGAGAAACCCTGTCTCAGAAAAAGAGAGAGAGAGAGTGCAAGTGCAAAGCCATCATGCCCAGAGAGGAGGTTCTGAACTTCCATCAGTCCTTTTACTGTGCATGAGGTGTGGAATTTAAGTAGAAAGGTATGCTACAGAGATAAAAGATACATAGCCCCACTACAACTAAAACACTATTAACTACGTCATAACTAATAAGCCAACAAAAACTATCAAATGGAATTATAAGTATACCCTACAAACATCAAGCTCACAGAACCCAAGATTAAAAAGAAATCCATTTCAGTGTGGAGGCTTACACCTTTAAACCCAGCACTCAGGAGGAAGAGGCAGGCAGGTTTCTGAATCTGAGGCTAGCCTGGTCTTTGTAGAGAGTTCCAGGCCAGGCAGGGCAGAGAGGAGTACTAATTATGAACTAAGAGCAACACGCTTTGCTGCTTCTTTCGGGTGGTGCTGCAGGTAAATGTAAATGAAATATGCATCAACCACTGCACTGTAGCCCCAAACCTTAAAGATACAAACAGATTAAAAGCAAAAGACCAAAAACAATGTGTACTGCTCTCTTTAGTCAAAAGAAAGCCCAAGAGCTGCACAGACATTGACCAAAGTAGACCTCAGAGCCAAGAACATCACTAAGAACAGTCATGCTGTGACACCAAATGAGTCACCAGAGAACACACTCTTGAATGTTTATCTCCTAGTAACAGACCCTAGAATTTACTGAGAACTGACAGAATATAAAGAAAACCTAGACAAGCATGACATAGGAGATAAATCTGTCATCCCAGTTCTTGGGGGAAGGCAGAAACATTTAGGAGTTCAAGGTTACCCCTGAGCTGCATAAGCAATCAAAAGCCATCCTAGCTGAGACTTGGTCTCAAAAAATAACAATACAAAAGATAGACAAATAAATTGTTTTCAGAGACTAATTTCTCTTTTCAGAGAGTGACAGAAAAGACAGGCAGAAAGCCAGCAAGGACACAGGCAGCACTCCTGACCAGCATTCCCTGAGCATCCCGGGGCTTCAGGGCACACATGGAGCACTGATAAAGAACAAATCTCAGTGAATTCAACAGAATTCATGCAATACAAAATATGGTCTCTTACCATGATGGAATTAAAAGTAAGAACCAGTAACAGAAAGCATTTTAGAAAATCATTAATAACCAGAAACTGAAACTCACCATTTTAAATAATGCATGGCTATAATCTTTTTGGTTTTATTTCTGAAATAGACTCTCACTACACTATAGCTCAGGTTAGCTTGGATTTCATAATCTTCTTGCCTCAGTCTTCCCAATGCTGATGTGATAGGTAAGCACCACACCACCAGCCCATGAATCTTAAAATATTTTAAGAGAAATTAAAAAGCATTTTTAAAGTATATTGAACTAAACAAAAATACAAAAACAACATATCAGAATCTGTGGAATGTACTAATAAGGAAGACATTATACTAAATAGCCATTTTAATCAAGCTTCTACCTAAGAAAATGTTGAAAGAAATTAAGACCTATCGCTTCTCGGCCTTTTGGCTAAGATCAAGTGAAGAAATTAAGACCTAAAAATATAGGTATACATATACTCTGTCCATAGACCAGACTTAACATTGTTAAGCTCCCAATTATTCCAAAACTGACCCAAAGACTTAATGTAATCCAAATTAAAAGCCCAGCTAGCTTTCAGGTTCTTTGTTTGCTTTTTAAAAGACAAGCTGAGGGGGCTGGAGAGATGGCTCAGCAGTTGAGAACACTGGCTGCTCAACTGGAGGACCCAGGTTCAATTCCCAGCACCCACATGGCAGTTCATAACTATCTCTAACTCCAGTTCCAGGGGATCTGACACCTTTATACCAATGCACATAAAGTTAAGTAAATCATTAAAAACAAACAAAAAAAAAGACAAGCTGATTCTGAACTGTTTATGGAAATGGAAGAAAAGCCTGGATGAGACCATTTTGGAACAGAATGAAGTGGGAGCACCTAGACTACCTGTTTTCCTAAGTAGCATGTACAAAGCTGAGGTACTTAGGCCAGTATGTCCAGCATGGATGAAAACATACACCAACGAAAAAGAAGAGCCCAAGTATGGGGAGCTGATTTTACCATGAGCTTCAAAATAGCCCAGTGATAGAAGAATATCTATAGATGATCCTGGAAAAAACGACCACAGACATGCCAAACAAAGGAAACCACCCCAATGATCAGTCCTTATCTCACAGGACACAGAAAGCTAACTCAAGGACCTACTACTTGACACAACAAGATTTCTAACGGGATTCCACCCACCGTTTCGACTCTGCTCTTGTTGATCCTTCTCTGCATGCTGATTCTGCGGCTGCCCTATGTTGACAGGTGGGTGATGTCCAAGGCCATAAGGGATTGGTGATCCACGTCCATGCGTATGTAACAGGTTCATATTGTAGGCCATCGCTGCTGGGTGTGTAATAATCCGAGGATCAACTGCAAACCTACCCTGGTATCCTGTCCATGGTACCTAAATTATTATAAGAAATAAATTACTCGAATTGAGTATATTTCTCAACACAAACTGATATAATGTTGTTGATTAGCAAAATACAAACAGACACATAGAGAGACAACATTTTACCCAACTACCATGTTGATATCAGTCAACAGTAACAATAGGTAGAATCACTACTACATCCCTAGTACCCAAAACCTGGTTCTCTAAATCTTCAGGATGTTAGGAAAAATGGATCACTGGGAGTTAGAAGGAAATGAGGACTTGAAACTGATGCTTATTCCCTAATATGTCAAAGCAATTTATACTTCTGAATCGTTTCCCCTCCACATGTATGTACACACAGATTACCATAAAAATGATTTTTTTTCAAGTGAAAACTGCATGGTTATGTAGTTTAATAGACTGGATCAAAGAACAGAGGCTAAGACTTCTCAACACAAAGAGTAGGTATTCTTACCTTTCATGAGTAACAGTCATTTAATGCTTATTCACAGAAGGCAAAATTCAAACGGGTCATTATTTTAATTAGTGCTTTTGATTGAGTCAGCTCTACCTTAGATCACCTTCACAGAGGTAGAAAGCTTGCCTATACACACGTGATCTCCCCAGGGTAACACAGATGGGATGGTAACGACAACTGCCGTCATCATTGTTATAACTGCTTGGCTCAGACTCTCAAGAAATCCTCTATACTAAAAGCTTCTCTGACCTAGGAAAATGAAATTGAAATCCTAACAGAGAGACTATTTCAAGCAGACCAGGTATCATGTTGCCAGGAGTCCGGGAAGAAATAACTCAGCTAAAATATGAAGCCTCTGAGGCGCAGGCGTGACAATTACTCTGCTTGGCTGCCATGCCTGTGGCCTGCCATAGCCAACAAGAGTGAGAATGCTTGCAGCTCAGCAGTTTCCTCTTCATGGACACAGGCAAGAAGGCCAGAGCTCTCTGAAAGATCATCTCTGCCTGAAATTATCTCACTTAAATCAATTGTTTCCTAGGCAAAAACTTCTAAATTTAGAAATATCTATGTTTCTACAAGTTGAACAAAAAGCACCCAACATTTCAAAAAGGAAATAAAAATGTGTTTATATATAAGATGGAAGTCCTCTAAAAATCTCTTCTTAGAATTCAGTAGTGTTCCTGTACGGCACTAATGTTACATAAAGCATGACAAATTCAGACCCAAACTTGACTAAAGATCTCTCCTGTCTCTTTTAATAATTCCACTGCTTAGGATCAGTTCATGACTGAGAAAAAGACACATAAAAACATCATGGCCAGGCGGTGGTGACATACGCCTTTAATTCTAGTACTTGGGAGGCAAAGGCAGGCAGGCGGATCTCTGTGAGTTGGAGGCCAGCCTGATCTACAAGAGCTAGTTCCAGGACAGGCTCCAAAGCTACAGAGAAAACCTAGCATGAAAACCCAAAAACAAATAAGTAAATAAATAAAATCATCATTTATATAATTCTCCTCAAAAGACAAAAAAAAACATTTTTAGAAGAAGGCTTCTTAATCAAAACATGACTCATAGACTTCTTCATATCCTATGATAAACCAACAAGTTACACATAATAAGACAGACATTTCTTTGGTCATTTCAAAATTGAGTAGTTAAACACAAGTTACTTTAAAAGAAGCTTATGGACACTGGAACATTAAAAGTAAATAAAAGTGTGTATTGGTATGGGTGTGGCTCAGGAGTGATTGCTGAGCATGTGAGAGACCCTTGGCTTGATGCCCAGCACTGAAAAACAAAAGTTGGCAAAACACTCACTGAGATTGCCACTACTTGATCCAGAAGAAAATACTTAAAGCATGCACTTACAGGCAAAGGCACCGACATGACTACATTTCCTCCATAGACAGCAGGTACATAAAGAATACTTGTCCCAGTGTGAGGATCTATTCTTTGAACCGGGCTTGGAGATTTTCCCAAACTTGGGTGAGGTCCAAGAGGGGGTGGAGGAGTATATGCTCTAATAGGATTGCCAATAAGTACAGAAGGATTGGGTTGAACTGTAAAACAAACCAAAAAAAGGAGACTCAATAGATGTTCACATTGACTTTGACAGAAATGCTCTAATCATCCAACAAAAAACCACATTTCCCAGGTGAACCATGAAATGCCTCCACCAAAGAACAAGTGTGCAGAATAAACCACATTAGGAAACAAGCGCTCCATGATGCTCTCAAACATCAGCCACAGCTGTGCAGAGGGTACTTTCCATAACCTGCAGCGTTAACTTTTGAGAAGCTGGAGGTGAGTCTTCAAGACAGAGAAATATGAGAGCACAACTCGCAGCAGCAGCCTCAAGGCTAGGAGCAGGCAGCTGCTCAGTACCAAGTTCTGACTTGCAGTTGCAGCAGTAACATATGGAGTGAAGGCTCCCCAAGTACCTCATGGTGTTCAAAGTCGTTCTAATAAACTACCATGAAATGTGTATGGTATAACATTTATAGGCTAGAAATACCTCACAAAGACTTACGTTGTATAAAAGGCTATGAGTGTCAGTAGCTACTCTTTGACCACTTTTCAAAAATTAACATGTCACAAAGTCACTAAGACTACAAAGTTCGTATTTGTATATACCTGAGAGATGGAGGTGGGAGTGGGGGTAAAGGGAAGGGGAGAGGAGGGGAAAGATTGATAGACAGAAAGACAGAAAGCTCTTTCCTGTAGCAAATTTTGTTTAAAAAAAAAAAACTTCTACTCACCAATGCCATCATTCTGGAAATGGTCACTCTGAGGATGATGAAGGCTTTTTCCCTTTAAAGACAAAAACAAATACATGATAGCCTAAGCATGTTTTAACATTAGAGAACAGGGCTTCTCCTCAACATGTGCAAAATAATACAACTACCCACAATGGATATTTTAAACTCCCAGGCTGTCATCAGGAACTATCCTGACTACATCAAGCTGACTTTCCTTAGCTCCATGCCCTCTCAGGCAACATTGCTGTGTCTTCAGTTTTCTGCTTCAAAACTGATGACACCTAAAATCCTTTCGGTTTTGTATCTTAAAGATTTATTTTATCAGGGCTGGAGAGATGGCTCAGTGGTTAAGAGCACTGGCTGCTCATCCAGAGGACCTGTGATCAATTCCCAGCACCTATATGGCAGCTCACAACTGTCTGTAACTCCAGTTCCAGGAGATCTGACACCCTCACACCAATGCACATAAAATAAAGTTAATTTATTTCTTAAAAAGATTTATTCTATCTTACTGTGTGTGCATGCGAACACACAAGTGCGTGCATGAGCAGAGCTGTGGGTGGGTGCTTAGACAAAATGGTCAGAAGAGGGTATTCCATCTCAGAGTTTGGAAGATGCCTGGTTTATCACACATGAGCGAGGATGCGAAGTCCAGTCCTCATGAATGCAGAGTTTCCTAACCTCTGAGTCAGCGTTCTAGCCCATTTTGTTAAGACAGGGTCTCATGTATCCCAGGCTAGCCTCAAACTGGCTAGTAGCTAAGGATGACCTTGAACTTCTGATCTGCCTCCATCTCCTAAATGTTGGGACTGCAGGTGTGGCCACCATGCTCAGTTTTATGTTTTACAAAGCTAGGGGTAGCTTTGTGCATACTAGACAAGCACTCTCCTATCTGAGCTATATTTCCAGCCCCTCAAATTCTCTGTTTAATCATGTTTTTTTCTTTTGGTTTGGTTTGGTTTTTGTTATCTAGTCTAGCTGGCCTAGAACCTGTGATAGAATGGATTGGCCACAAACTCACAGTGACCCTTCTGCCTTGCTGCCTCTCAAGTGCTGGAACTACAATGAAATGTGAAATCAAGACAACTATTTCTATCCCATGATAACAACCCTAAAATTGCTCTAAAACTGAAATGACAAAATATGAAAGTTGTTTTTCAAAGAGAAAAATTCGTGTTCTACTCATAGGGCAAGAACCTAACATGGTTTGTTTTTTTTTTCCAGTATGATTCATAGCATCTCAAAGTATTCAATTTCTCTGAAAAAAAAAGGAAGAGAGGCACTGATGATTTTGTGGGAAATTTTAGTTAATTGCTAGGCAGTAATTTGGCAATATAGATCAGAAGCATCAAACACATACAGAGACTTTAATACTGTAATTACACTTCCAGGAAGTTATCCAATTGAAATAATCAGTGATCTGGACACAGATGTTCATCATAGAGTGATACATATGTGTGATAAATGCTTAAGATCCAAATACCCATCTCTGGGGGCTTTATTAAATAAGCAATGACAGAGTCTATATGATGCATTAGTCTGCCCTTAAATGATCACCAGGCACCAATGAGACAAGGATATCGATCATAAAATCACAAGGATCTGGTTTCTGCCAACCACTGCATCAGTATGGAAGTAGATTCTTTCCAGGGCATCTAAGAGCCCTGTCAGCCAATATCGTGGTCCCAGAGAAACAAAAGCAAGTCAATCCCAACCAAGCTGATAAATCTGTGTTCTTTTTAAGTCTCTATGCTAACAGTAAGGTTAAGCAGCAGTGGGAAGCTGACTCAAAGGTAGCCATAATTGAGGTTCACTCTCCTTTTAAAGTGGGTGGCTTGCTAGCTGACAAGATAGTACTACTCTGGGTGCTTTGTGATATACTAAACAAAAAGCAAACTGGGGTTGTCACACAAAAAGAGGTGTCATGTCTTTATGTCTAATACTACACGCTACGCAGCTCAAAGGACATAGCTACCTACCATATTTTGATTTAATGGGTAACTGTAAGCAGCAGATTCACTTGATTTGGGCAAAATACAGTTTAGTAGCTTATAATCAAAACTGAATGTAGCAGCCAGCTAGAGCTAACAATGTACAGAAGTTAATCCATAATATCTCAGCCAGGCGGTGGTGGCACACACCTTTAATCCCAGCACTTGGGAGGCAGAG